>JAHUTJ010016784.1:0-14249 GCA_036250325.1 Characodon lateralis
ATAGATAGATAGATAGATAGATAGATAGATAGATAGATAGATAGATAGATAGATAGATAGATAGATAGATAGATAGATAGATAGATAGATAGATAGATAGATAGATAGATAGATAGATAGATATTTATATACACACACTAAATAAATTCAAGCAGAAGAAACAAAGATTTTCAAATCAAATGTTTTTCACAAACTAATACAGCAAATACTCCCAGTAAGTAATATATACAGTTGCATCTCAAAAAATTTGATTATCATAAAAAAGTTCAATGTTTTTGTGACCTTTTGCGGTTCACCCTCCACATATGTCAGGTCAGCAGTCTTCCTCATGATTGTGTAGCCTACTGAACAACACTGAGAGACCATTTACATTTTCCCATGACTGTACCGTCTCTTTTTCTTGTGTTTTTATATATTTTTCCTTGTGTGAATCTGCATGCTTCCATTTGCCTTTTACTTTGCTGCTGGTACACCTAAATATCCCTACTGTGGGACAGTAAAGGATATTTTTGTTCTTTTCTATTCTAATCTGGCTTCATAATGCTTTGAAATTATTTTCTTCATATAGAAGGTGTCACCTTCGATTCCAGGAAGGCTAAGGTGGTATAGAAAGGTTCATAAAGCTCTCATGCTTTCATGTTTTAGGGAAGAAGGACTAACCCTGAAAACGACACCCACAACCTCTCCATAAAATTAAACAAACACAAACCAGCCGAGCAAGTAAAGTTTGTTTTGGGTGGATGCAGCTTCGCTTAAAACATATTGATCGGAAATGGGATATGGTCAAAGGATGGATGAGGGTCAGCCATGTCATTGGCAGTGGTTGTTTACCTAGAGGTGATTGCTGGTCTCACACAAGCCCTTCCCAGACAGAGACGAGTGGTAAATAATAGAAGAGCTATGACCGAGGGCAGACACACAAACACTGCTCAGCATCAAGGTTAAAGATGGGTGTGGGTGTAATGGGAGAGCTCTCTATCAATGTGTCATTAATACATAAGGAGGGTTCAACAAACCAGGGAGGGAGAAGGGAAAGAGGCAGTCAGTGTGGATCTTGACATCTCCATGTCTAATGCATGAGAGGTCTGTACATCTCAATGACAGATTGATCAATGTGAGTTTAGCTCCAGCAGAGTCATGTGAATAACCCAGAACTTACTCACATTACAGACCCACACCATTAATTTACAGCTGACCAAATGCTTTAGGATCAGGTGTGATAATTATACTCACACTCTACTCCACAGACAAAGGGGCAAATCAATTTTAATGCTACACAATCTAGTTTTTTAACTCTTCAGAAAGAAAATAACACTGCGTTTACAACAACTTCCGTCATAAATTGGTAGTTTCCTGCAGGACCAGGGTGCAAACAGTTTTAATAATAACCGAACTGGTAAATTACAAAGAGTAAATAGGACACGGAGCATAGGCAATGGAACAGGCAGACAAACAGTAGAATCTAGCCACGAATATTGAACGCAAACAGCTTATAAACAGAAGCAGGGTGAAAAATTACCGATGAACCAGAACAGCTAATCAGATGAAATGTGGATCAGCTGTGGCAAGGAGAATGCAGAGCAACTGAAGAAGGCAGTCTAATTAACACAGATGAGCAAGAACACTGAGAAGTCCAGGGAAGTAACAGATATATCATATAAATGTAACAAGACACAAGAATGAACCAAGAACCTGATCTACAATGAATGAACTAGAATAACAGCAAGTAGAGCACATAAACACGGACGAGTAGAGAAAAAGGCAAGAGGGAAACATAAAACTGAAACCCCTGACAGACAATTCATGACAACTACTGGTCCTTTTTCCTTTTAAAGGCATTTATTTTTAATAAGTACGTACATTTTATTTATAAGCCCTTTTTACAGGGAAAAACATCACAAAGTGCTTGACCATAACATATAAAATACATTAAGAAGAAGTGTACATATGTCAGTTAAAAAAAATAACGATAAAATTTTGTCCTCAAAATAAAAAAGAGAATCACTGAACATGTAAGATGTACAGGTGTACTGTTGTATGGCTAAAAATACTGCATTACAAGCAAGAAAAAGAAACTACAGAGTAAAAAACGAACGAGCAGGACTTTATGTAAAGGCCAACTTGCTGTTTGAGAACAGTTTCACTTCTTTATCTATTGTTCTATAATACCACACCTCACCTGGCAGTTATTTATAAAGCAGTAACTAACAAAGACTGAGAACTGTTTGACTACCAAGTCCTGGTGATCTGGTGGTGCCCTGACCTGTTAATTTAGATTATAATTACCAACTTTATTAATAATTGCCTTCGGTACTTAATAGTCGTTGATAGCCAAACCAACCTAATGTTGCACAATGATGTGCAGAATGAGGAATTGGTGCAACTTGATGCAGTCAGTTGTCCACTGTGTACACATGCTCATTAAGGCGGGGAGGTTGCTGCAAACTCAGTAGCTTAATGCAATTGGCTGGGTTTCCTTAAATAGATACTTTAATCAACTAATGCAATAATCTGAACTTGACTACATTGCATTAAAATAATGATTAAATGCAAACGTATTTAATTTAGTGGAACTCTTCTATATGAATGGATTGAATTAATTACATAGTTCTATATATAAATTTGATCTGTTTACCTTTCATATGCCTTGACATGACATTAGTTGTAAACTGTTTTTTTAATAAATAAATTAAACAGAATCTATTGTTGTTCTTAGGTGTAATGATTAGGTCCTGGCTATTTTGTACCTTCATCTTTTTATATCTTTTTAGTTTTGGTGATGTCTTTTTTAGTTTATTAGAGTAAATAAAAGAACCCTGCTGCCATTGGATGTTTCATACTGACCATGCATCAATTTGCGAGCAGCCAGGATGATTCCATTTTGGGACTTTAAGCAAGTTGTTAATGTTTAAACAGATAGTTTAATAATGTCGATCAGTATTGATACTTTGCTCTAGTAGATACAGGAGCTTTTCTGATCAGAGTGGTGAACTTTAAGAAGCTTTTCAGAGTTTGTAGTGCTACTGTATTTTATAGTCATCTCATTGTAGCAGAACTTGCATCAGGTCTCATCCAGGGCTTCCCCAGTTTGTCTGCCTCAAAGGCAAAACACCCTCAAACAACCCTTTTGCCTTTTCAACATAAGAGGGTCAACAATGGCACTTCTCCAGAAGCACTTGTCACCTTAAGGGACTTTTTAAAATCCGAGCAGCAGCTCAATGTTTTTACTGTCAGCAACAATTCTTCAGGTAAGCCACTGCACCTGTATTTCTGTATTTCTGCCACCCTACTTTGTGCCAACCAGGGAAGATAGAAACATCTCACTTTATGTGGACTTTGATGCAAATAAGCATCTTGAAAAATGTTTTGAGTTCTGATTTTAACAAACTTTTTAACAGTACAGTAGGAACTGTTAGAGGTCCACTATCAAATGTATCCAACACGATATAAAGACAGGAAAAGTGTGCAAAAAATTCAATAGGTGTGTGGCTGGGAGATCAAATTGTCCTATCCCAACATGGACGTGTCTATGTGCAGGGCTGTGTGGAGGTGTTAAATGCATAGATCAATAAGGTGGATGTCACCAATATCCCCAGCAGTGGTTGAATGTGGATACAAGCTCCCAGGGCAATCATTTTCTGTTCTTCTGTTTCTCCGTGTTTCCCTTTCAGCCTTTGTTCTTCTGTTTGTTTATATGCTGCTATTTTTCATCTCATTGTGATTCCCCAAGAACTGAGCAGAGAAAATAACAGGTAGACAGTTGACAGGAGATTCAAAGTCTGAAACATTAAAAAGGCAAACAGAAGATAAAAGGAGGGGATAACTCTTCGATATGTCTAATGAAAAGGCTTAAGTTGCTGTATTGTCTCCTGATTGCTACTGTTCAATAAGTCTGGAGACCTCTAGAGAGCTCAGTGGAGGTGGAGTGGTTTACTACCAAAAACGACTGAACACTTTTTGCACAGGTATGAAATAAAACATTAAATAATTAGAGATTTTGAGGGTCCTGGCTGGGCCTGTGGGGCTTGGGTGCATCGGTGGGCTTAGGGGCCTCCTAAAGTGGCAGGTGGGTACCATCTCATTGCAGGTGCTCTCTCCTTCAAGGAGTGCATTCTGCTGGAAGGGCGGAGGGTCTTTGGGAGGGGGTGGGGTGGAGTCAACCTGGGTGTCTAATGTCTTATGTGTTCTGGGAGTTGTTCGAATGTTGGGGTGGGTGTAAGTTTTCTTGAGGGGTGGAGGTGGTTGACCGTGGGTGGGGATAGGCATTGTTTGGACCTGGGTGGTTCTGGTTCGGATTCTGGTTCCTTGTCTTGGTTCTGGTTCCTGACGCCGGTCCCAGTTCTGGCTGGGGGAGGGGGGTCGGAGGGGTCTGTATGGTTTCAGTGGGCGGGCTGGCCAGGGTTGATCTTAGGGTCGACTGGTCTCGGCTTCTCGGTGGGTTTTGGTTTTGGGTCTGTGGGCTCTCTGCTTTTTGTGGGCTTTAGTGTGGGTTGGGCGTGTTCTTGGAGCTGGATGCTCTGGGTCTTCTTTTCGTGGGGGGGCATTATTTTGGAGGGCTGGTGGGGGCGCATTTGCACGGTGTGGGCTTTGTGCACGCCTTTTGCTTTTGGTGCTCTTTGCTGCGTTCTGTCCTCCGGTGTATGGTATGCTGTGGTGTTGGGGCGGTGGTCCTGTGCCTGGCAGCTCTGGCCTCTGAGTGTGGGTGCTGCAGGGCAGGCGTTGCTGGGCGGTTGCATCGTGCTTCTTGGCCTTATACTGAGGTGGGGTTTGCTTGTCTGCTGGCTGGTTCCTGGTGGGAGGTGTTGCTGTGCTGTTGGCTCGGGGGGAATTGCGGCATGGCTTGGCTCTATCATTTTTGCTTGGCTGGCCTGGATGTTGGTGGCTCTGCGTCTCAGGGGGAGTGCAGCCTCTTTGCTGCGCGTGCTATGGCCTTTCTGTGGCGCCCTTCAGCTTGCTGGGCCGGCGTCTTTCCCTTGGGCATGGTGATGGGCGGGGTGGTGCATCGCAGGGTCTGCTTGACGGCCTGGCTGGCCCTGGTGGTTTCAGTTCCAAAGTTTCCCTGTTCTATTAGATGTTAAATATTCAATATAAATAATAAATAATATATTTTTATTTATTTTAACACAAAGGTTTGATGATTTTTATTTTATTTTAAAACCTAAAAACAAGCATTACATAAAGACAATTCATAGTAGATATTGTAAAAATGGCTATTTTGTTTTAAGATTCATGTTGCTTTTGTGGCTCTAAACAACTTTTGTGTAGCTGTTAAAGGCGAAATTGGGTCTAAGGGTTGTAAAGGTTGCTTACCCCTAGGTTAGGTTAATGTTTGATGTGGGATTTCCTCAACCCCGTATGTAGGCTAAAGAACTTGATTTTGGTCCTGTCTGACTATAGCACATCCTTCCACTTTGTTGTGTCCCTTACATGGTTTGGGGCAAGTACTTCATGGAACTTCTTCTAGCTTGCACTACTTTGTGGTGGCAGCAGAATCCTGAATTAAACATTAGGTGTAAACTAAAATGCAGAATAAGTTAAAGGTCATATTTGGAGCACCAAGGCAGATTCAGACCCATGGCTCTCTCCCCATATTTTGATACACTGATTTGCCCCATTTTAACTTTGTTTACATGGCCTTTTTAATCAAAGAAATCTAAATGTTGCACAGAGGAAATACAAACCTCAGATGGGATGCACTAACCCAAATTAAAAGGAGAAAGACAATTAACAAAAAGAAAAAACATTTTTGATTGTTAAGCTGATTAAGTCATTGTGATCAAGCAGAGATATAGGTTATTTTTTTTTGTTTAGTACTATGCATGTCAGAACATTCAGCCTCTTTCCACAGTAAAGATATGCCCCCAACCACCTGCTACAAATATTAAAACAAAGTTATTAAGAAATTATTTGTTTTACAATAATAATGAAGAAATGTAGACCTAGTTTTGTTGATTTCCTTGCAGCAAGATGGGCTCCCAGAGAAAAAGATTGAAAGCCTCAATTTTACAGAACATGATTCAAAAACAAGACGTAGTAAAATTAAGGAATATTGTTTGCATTATATACTAAAAACGAACATAAGGAATAAAAAAATGGTTCCAAAAACAGAGTGAAAATGCAAATATTCATAGTAAGGATTGGTGAAAACATCTTCCAGAGAAAGAGCTGGGGGAATGAAAAACATCATGGGGTGTTGACTTTTTAAAAACCTGCACGTAAAGGTGGCAGATCTGTAAACTGATAACACAGCAACTGGTAGGAACAACAGCACAGCTTGCTCTGGTATGCAAAGCTACTGGCTTAATTTAACAACAGTGCTATGCATCAAGGACAGCGTTATCTTTCCAAGCAGAGGTCAGGTATTCGTATGCCATTTGGGTATCTCAGTACATCTTATTTTAGATTGCATTTAGTGATCTAGAGGTTTTAACTATGTAACACAAGGGTGAAGCTGCTAGAAGCTGGAGCTTTTTTCTGCTTTGAGCCCCTGTCTTGAGCCCCTAAGAGGGTTTTATTGTCCATCTACTTAAAAATAGGGGGATATACATTTCAGTCTATCCATTAGTGTAATTAGAGCTACTCCCCAGCCAAACCAATTGTATTTTCTTGCTTTATGTAGGTCTTTCCTAATTGAGTGGCAGAAATCGCCTGTGTTTTGATAAGGTATCCTTCACAGAGGAAGAGATAATGAACTGCTTGTAAGCCTGTTATGGAGCTAAATTGGGGCCATAAAGTTTGTTCAAACGAAAAAACTTTGAACCTGAAAATTAAAAGTTTGTTCAAAAGAAAACAATTTGAACCTAAAAAATAAAAGTTTGTTCAAAAGAAAAAACATTTGAACCTGAAAAATTATTTTGAACCTCCCCCAACAAAAATTTGAAAGCTGGAAAAAAAGTTTTGCAACTGAAAAAAAAAAAAAAAACAGATGTGAAACTGGAAAAAAACAAGGTCAAAACTACTTTTCAGATTCAAGTTTTTTTCATTTGAACAAACTTTATGGCCCCAATTTAGCTCCATAGCCTGTCACCTTTGGAAAAATTACATCTGTGATTCCTTGTTTGTTTTATTTTGATACTTGGCTCCATGTGGTTATTAATCAGGTTCTATGTCAAGAACATAAAAAGAAATTGGTACATAGGTATTAAAGTCACTTTTTCCCCCACAACAAATAATAAAAAATGGATGAACTCAGATTTGTCTTTCACCAAACACTTCAGCAGTCCAGAGGTTGCACACCCTTTGGTCATCTTTATGTGTTTTCCTAAAGACGCAAGGCAGCCAGGGGGATTGAAGTGAATCTGTTTCTGTTACGCCTAGCGAGGCACTCATAGCACTGCAACAGTCCAGTTGTGCTAGAATTCATGGCTTTAGTATCTGAGGTATCCATGATGAGTAGATGTTAATTCATTAACAAAATAAAGATGCCATTAAGATATTTTGACAAAGACCCCTTCTCTGCAGGTGTATGGCACTCGAAAATTATGAGTTGCTTCTTTTTGGATTACTAAAACACTGAGAGGGTCTTTGTTTCCTAGCTTGTGACTGGGTGGGTTGTCCTCACTTGGGCAAGTGATGTAGGATGTCTACCATTATCAACATATATTTTTTCACTTTCCACTCTTTATGGTGCATGGAGGTGGTCTCTGTTTAATTGAAGTCAAGATGCTCGAACTTCAGGTCATCCACTATTTGCTTTGCCCAGGACTTGTTTGGTTCATCTTGTTGGATTGAAGGCACCACAAAAATCCATGTGACAGTGGATCAGCTTTCATTCTGAAGATATGGCCTCCACATTGAAGCATGTGTTTCTGGACTTGTTCTTCAATTGCTAATAGGCTGGCTGCTGGCATCGCTTTTCCATTGTTGGTAACTAAGGAGAATCCAAGGTTATGATGGAGAGACCACAAGTCAAAAACCTCAAGGTTATTCAAGTCTTGTTTGAGGTCCAGGTCCCAGAGCCAAAAGAGACAGACCAGTGATTACACACTTGAAAGTCCATGTATTATACTTGAGAAATTGAAACTTCAGGTCATCCAATTGCTTTGTCCATTTCGTCTTCGGTGCATCAGATTGGACTCTCAAGTCCATTAGTCCTACAATTGTGAATGAAGCCAATCAGCCTTCATTCTGCAGATGTTGCAGAACCACTGTAGCCTTTGTGCACTTCTTCAATGGTTGGTGACTGCTTGGGTTGTTCTTGGATGGTTTTATAGGTAATTAGGTTGCGTAGAGAGACTGAAAGACTCATATCTATATAGAGGGCACTTTTATGTGATGTCAGTTAATAATTTAGGCCAGTCCAAGGCAAGAAAGGGAATCCTTTGAGATTACCAAAAAAACTCCAACATAGATAGTTGAAATTTCATCCTTAAAGCAGCTTTTGTCATTTTTTCTGCCCCCCCAAAACCCCACCCCCCACCACTACATTGAAAGCCAAACAGAAGGTCGCAGGTGCCAATGTTAGTTAAGTATTATTTACAGATACTGGTAGAGCTGAACTGTGAATAATTCATCTACAGGAGTCTGTTGACAAGATGGGCTGATGTAGGAGAAAGGAAATCAATGCATCTATGATGGGCAGCAAACTCCTGCATATCTGCTTTTGACCTGAGCTCTGTTATAGGTGAGCGTGAGTGAAGACACAGAGATTACAGCACAGCCCTATGTAAAGTGATCAGGTCTTGATCTGCTGATCGGAGTGAAACAGTGTCCGTTGAGGACAGATAGGCCTGTCATGTCATGTTCACGTTCCTCATGTTCTACACTGCAGACAGTAACTCGAGCATATAAGAGAACCTTTGGTTACAGACGACGACAGGATGATGCTTATCCGAAAAGCACATGGATCTGACAAGGTGAATAAGTCTGCGCAGCTGACTTATTCTGCAGGGTTACTGCACTTTCAAACAAAGATTTACAAATTATGCATCAAAACACACTTGCATTTTTCACCCAAAGTTGTAAATGCTGAATAAATTCTTCTTCTGACAGACTGTTTTGGTTGCATAAAAATTTATTACATCATGCCACACAGATATAAGAATTGGCAGCAAGTGACTTCAGCATTTTTTGATAAATAGAATTAAAGTATTATAATAGCTTCATAAATGCATATCAATAGATATTCTCTGATGCTTTCTTTAAAACCTGGGCCTGTATTCACAAAGAATCATAAGACTAAAAGTAGCTCCTAGTGATGTCATTCTAAGAAAAATCTTAAAATTTCTGGAATTCTAAGATTTGTCTTAGAATTTTCCCTCGGTAAGATAAAAGTTGTACAAAAAGCATCTTAGGCCTAAAGTGAGAAAATGTTAAGAGTAGTGAGGAGGATTTTTAGTGAACCTAAGAGTGTCTTAAACAGGGAAGATCAGGAGAAAGGAGAGATATTCTCTGAACAATGAACAACAGTGAATTAATAAAAGGTTATTGGCTTGATCGTGCATGGATCTACCTCCTTAATAGTCGAATAAATGAGCACATAAACTTCTATAACAATCATACAAATATTAATATAGAGATAAGAAAAACTTTATCATCCCCCTAGGGGGAAATTAAATAGTTCAAGCAGAAGGACAGGTTAAAAGTGCACCTCCAGTAGGGTAATATTAGGAAGGATAATTAAAAAATTGAAACAATAAAAAATAACCATGAATAAAAGTGAACAAAATTACAAACAATAATCGGAATTGTTTAAGTATTTACAGACTCTAAAATGTTTCAAAAAATAAATTGGAAAAACTAAAAAAAATAAAAGAATCTGTTTTGTTTTGTTCGTTTTACCAAACTAAACCTCATTATGCAAGAAGGCAATCACAGTAAATGCTGAATTTTAATATTAATGTGAAATTAATTAAAATGAAATAGATGGAGTAGTAAAACGACCAGCATGGCGAGTAAACATAAGCAAATCAAAATAATGATGAGCATGTAAATAAACTGCATTCAAACATTTTGATGTTGTGTGACAATTAATTTAATCTTGCTAATTTTCATCATTATGATTTACACATTTCTGCATCCAGTCTAAATTCAATCATTGGTTAATTTCTCTCCACTGATTACTAGGAGAGCATTTGTTTAAAGTTTTTTTTTTTTTTTTTTTTGTCTTTTGCAACAACCAATCACACCTCCTCACTAAGATAGGAATGTCTGTCGTCTCCTTGCTCAGAGTCGCTCTGAGCAGAGAACAGTTAGATAGTTACAAAATTGTATATTTTTTATTTTGATAAAACCTATGATTAGATTTATTTCTGTTATCAGGAGTTATTTCTTTAACTATACTACTGTATGTCAAGAGTGCTGGACCAATTACTGACCACTTTTCTTGATTTCACTTTCTTTACTTTCTTTAGTTTCTTGCCATCACAGTTATTGCTATTAGCTTTATGTTCTCTCTTTGTTTTTCTTGATTTCCTAATTCAGTGCTTCTGTTTTTATCTGTCTCTCAGCCCCCAGTTGGTTGAGACAGAAGGATATTACTGAGCTTGGATCTGTTGTTTCCTCCTAAAAGAGAATGGTTCCCCTCCACCTTCTCCCTTTTCATGCTCCAGATGAAGAAGGGCATTAAAGTTGAGATTTAATTTAAACAGTTTGTTTTCCAAAACAGAAATTGGCATTTTATGATTAACTGAATTTGACTGTGTTACACTATAGCAGGACTGAACTAAACTGTTTGGAATCAGGATTTATGCTGAATCTGTCTGAGCTAGATTGTTTCAGAATGAATGGGATTCAATTGAATGGACTGGTAATAATTGATGTTTTCTGTCATTAAGTAATATAAGAAATATAAATCTTTTTATATAAATCTATTTTTCATGTGAAAATAAGCAATTAAAATGCTTTAAACATCATTGCACTGCTGAAAATGCTCAATATCTTTCTTCATGTTTTCATATTGTTTCTACATGATGTGCTGTGTGAACTGTGTATCTTTCTTATCAGTTTAACAGCCTGAAATCTACCAGATAGCCTCACGGGTATCACGATGCATAAGTGTGGCTTAAATGTAATATGAAATGTAATATGAAATGGATTCCAGGAAAAGTGACAAGATTTTCTACAGACCCAGAAAAATTTAACAAAGACATTTGCTGGATTTACTGAAATGAAGGTAGAATTTTACAAGTTTGAAAACAAGCAATGTGGGACTTTTACACAGTCAGGATGAACCAAAATAAAATATACAAATAAATAAACTTTATGAGACAAATTTTGAGGCAGGAAGCTCCCATTTAGAGATAGCATCTATTCTTCCATCTCTGTGGTGAAATCCTTTTAAGATTTTAGGTTTTACTGATAAATACTTTTTCATGTACTGCAAATCTACAGATTTGAATGTATGGGATAGAAATAATGAAAAAAAATCATCTGTTCTGATCTTGATCAAAATCAGTGTTGCTGTCAACATTGATTCATATTGAAGCCCCCCAATCCCCACACAGCATTTACCTCTTTAAAGGACACATTTCTAGCATTAATTAAAGGCATCCCAGAGGGTTAAGGGTCTCAAACAACATCAAACCATCTTGTGGCTCTGACGTATACAGTCAAAAGACATAAATAATTTAAATCAGTTATGTTTCTGTAAAGTAGTTGTGTGGATGTGTGAAGCAAACTGCATAAAGGAAAGGAGAGAAGGAAAGCAGAGGAAACATTATGCCTGCAGCCTCTGTGCTCCAGCATTAGCACCATGAAAGACATCATTATCCCTCCAAAAATGTAGTGCAGGCTTTTTAAACAAAGAAGCCTTTGTAAAAAAAAATGTTTCACATCCGATCAGAGTCAGTCATGCTTTTAAGTTCTGCAGTGTAGGCACACAGACGAAGGTGGTGTTAGGGCAAAGTTCATTACTTTGCCCTAATGTTTTTATTTAAGAGGTTTATCTTTGGTATTTACATCAACCTTGAGTAACAATGACAATATTATTTTTTAATAATGCCTGTCTCTTTAAAAACAATAGTAATACTGTGTTGTCTCTACTGTTCAGACGCTACACTCTTCATTGTACTCTAGCAAACAGAAAGAAAGAGAATAAAAAAGACTGACTTAATTAAAATGTTCTTCAGACAGGTATTATGGCTAACTTGAGATTCAGTGTATATTAATATTTAATATTTACAATATTCTATTTGTGTATGATAACCCCATCTGAATCAAGCAGTTCAGAAGAAGTTAAATAAATAATAGAAAAATCTTTAATTTCAATGTAAAAAGGTAAATCACAATACTGTACACTTCTGCTAATAATCAACCTCCATTATATATTAGAGATTTGATTGTCCCATTTGTTACCAAGATAGTGCAGGTTTACTGGTGGTTCCAACAGTTTCTAATAGTAGAATGGGAGGCAAAGCTTTTAGTTATCAGACTCCTCTCCTTGGAACCAGCTCCCAGTTTTAGTTCATGAAGCAGAGACCCTGTCTACTTCTGAGGCTAGACTTTAAACTTTCCTTTTTGATAAAGTTCATAGTTAGAGTGGCTTAGGTTTTCCTGAGCTATCTCTGTAGTAATACCTGTCTAGGTTTATGCTGCTGAATGGTTAACCTTTCCTCACTTTTACTTTTTTCTACTGCTATCCAATTCGAATTACTTGTCTAGTTTGTTTTCTCTACATAGAAGTTACACCTGGCCCAGTGTTTTTGTAGTATTCTGTTTCACCTTTCTGGAAAGGGTCATAAGCCAAGCTATTTCTACCAGTTACTTCAGTATCTTTTCCTAAAATTAAAACTTAAACAAGCCCCTGACTTTGAAATTCAAGGAGCTATTGCAAGCAACTAACGATATGTAATGTGTTTTTAAACTCATAGATTTTGCCTACTTCCTTGAGCTGTGTTTCTCTCCTAAATTAAGCCACTAAAATGCTACTGCTGTGCTTAACTCTTCATGTTTTCTTCTCCTGCTCGAAGGCTTCTTTGTTTTTATTTGTCAGCTCTGTCTTCTCAAACCCACAATTGGTCATGGAAGATGGCCTCCAACACTGGACACATTCTGCAGGGTTCTTCATATTTCCTCTCTACTATTGCCACATGAATGCTAAATAGGAGGGATTGCAGCCAATTCAGTGACTTGTTGCAATCGGCTGGGTTTCTTTGGATAAACTTTTCGCCAAGTGTGATAATAAAAAGATACTGACTAGGATCAAATATTAATTTATATAACTGACTTAGAATCTGACATTTGAATGGATTGGAATTAATAAACTGTATGTTTTATATATAAGCTAGATGTGTTTATCTTGTGTCAATTGCCTCAAGGTCAGAGTTGTTAATTGGTGCTATATAAACAAACACAATCAAATTGAATTATACTGTGCCTTGCAGAAGTATTCACACCCCATTTTGTCAGGTTACTACCACTGTCTTCACTGTATTATAATTGGGTTTTTCATCAGACCAGCACATCGTAGTGCATAATTACAGAACGGATGGAAAAGAATACATAGTTTTACTCTGGTACCCCTAAATAGTCCAACCAACTGCCTTCAGTAATTACTAGAATCACAGCTGTCCTCTGAAGGCTTCAGTTAAAGAGCATTAGTGAACAAACAGCAGCATGATGAAGACCAAGGAACACAGCAGACAGGTCAGGGAGAAAGCTGTGAAGTTTAAAGCAGGGTCAGATCATAAAACATTATCCCAAACTTTGAGCATCTCACAGAGCTTTGTTCAACTCATCATCTAAAAACTTAAAAGAATATGACAGTCAAAGGTGACGGGTAAGCAAAGAAAGCAAGCAAATATGCATCCAAGTGGTTCTATGCTAAGTTCTTCCAACTTTTAGTTATGTACTACACAAATCTGGTTCTAATGGAAAAGTGCAAAGAAGAATGTAACTTTTAAAAGAAGGCACCATTCCCACATTCCAGCATGGTTGTGGCTGCATCATGCTGTGGGAATGCGCTTTATCAGTGGGGAAATAGAAGCTGGCCAGACTTGACAGATGGAGCTAAATAAAATTAGCTGTGGAAGAAGACCTTGTAAAAAGTGAAAATGACTAGGTTGTGGATTCGCCTTCCAGTAGGACAACAACCATAAACATACAGCCACTGCAGCAATACATCAAAGCATATTTATGTGGTAGATCGGCCCAGTCAAAGTTCAAATCTAAATCCAATTGAGAATTTATGGCAAACCTCAAAAAAATATATGTTCACAGAAGGTATTCAGCCCTGCATTGGTCTATCACATAAAATCTCTCCAAAATATATTGAGGTTTGTGGTTATAATGACAAACTGTGTAGTTCAAAA
>JAHUTJ010016784.1:14349-36423 GCA_036250325.1 Characodon lateralis
TTTATGGCAAACCTCAAAAAAATATATGTTCACAGAAGGTATTCAGCCCTGCATTGGTCTATCACATAAAATCTCTCCAAAATATATTGAGGTTTGTGGTTATAATGACAAACTGTGTAGTTCAAAAGGTATAAATACAATGCTTTGTAAAACCTATGAAGGAACACATTTACTGCCTGTAATGTTTTTTTTCTGAAACTGTTTTAATTGACTAAGCTTAGAATGGATTCAGATGTAGAAAAACATACCGTGTAATAAGAAAACCAAAAACATTGGAAGATATGGCTTAAATAGAGAGAGAACTACCTAAGAGAAAGTTGAAAAGCAGCATGTGTGTATGAGATGAAATAGGCTTTTTCAATTATATTCAGAAAGATGCAGACTCGGGTAGACAGGAAATAAAGAAAACAGAGATAATCCTTCAAACAGACAGTTTTCACAGCCAGAACAAAAGGAGAGAAAAGGATCAAAGGATTGGAAACTACCTCATAAGTGGCTCAACAGACAGCTACAAGCAGATCTTTATATTCTGAATCGGAACGAAAAAAGAAAACAGGAAACTCCTGAGTTTGACATCAATCTTTTAACACTGCTATAAAAAAATCTAAATTAATGATTTTATATTGCCTTTCTTAGACACCTCATGTCTATTTTTGTGATCTTTTTGGGTTGACCTGATTAATCTTTGTAATTCAGGCTGATATCTGTTTTAAAAAAAGATTTTAATTCAGTTTTATTTATAAAAATTAAAAACTTTTCTGCACTTACTGAATAGTATATTGTTTACAAAACATGTCTTACCTCACAGGTACAGCACCCTTTGCAATTATTGGCACGCCTGATGGAGATTTGTGAAAACCCCTCAAATAAATCATCTCTCACTGAAAAACGTTGACATTTTTTCCACTTTAATTCAGGTATATTTATTCAGTCAGGGGAGAAAGAAGGTTTTAAAAATAATTGTTTTTAACTAAATCAGCTGTGCGACCCTTTTTGGCAACATTAACAATTCATATATATTAATGTAACTTAAGATTTTTTTATTTGACACTTTATGTATTTAATTTAATTATAATGTTACATAACTTTTTAATAGTAAACAATGACTTACTGCATCATTGAGGAATAAATATGACATGAAACAGAGGTTTCTCTTTTACCTCAAAGATCCTTCTCTCTGTTCCCACCAACTTTATGGAGTGTTATAGAAGAAGGGAAGCAATACACAGTTTAAACGCTACGGTTGCCAATTTAGCATCAGTCATTTTGTTAAAAAATAATCAGTTCCTTAATTTGAGGTTTTTAGTTTAATAAACAAACTCAAATTTAAGGATGTAATTTACAAGAAATGTGATGTTATGTTTCAACAATAACGAATGATTTGATTTCAAGTCTTTCTTCATATCTTTGCCAGGGACCCAAAAAAGTGTGACATTAGAAATGCAAAGACAACTTTCTCAGAACCTTAGGTGAGCTTTTCAGTCATTTGAGTTAAATCGTTTGCACCAATTCCAGTTTACTGAGAGTTGACAGCAAAGATGGAAGAAGGAAAGACGAAAGTGGACATGTGTAATTGATCTGCCAAAGTAATTTTTGCCTGTGGTCAAAAGAGACATCAAGGTAACAACAGAAACATGTGATGTTTTATTGGTGCATTAAAACCCATGGTAGTTAGTGTTCTATAATTTATGCATGGACAGTTTTTTTCCACAGCTCTACACAAAATGGAACAGATGGTCTTATGATTTAATTAAGTCAACAAGTTATGCTTTATCTTGTAAAGCTCTCCATAACAGAACTTAGAGTTCAGTTCTAGCAGACACGAGATGCATCATACAGAATTTTATGAAGATGTTACTAATCTTGTTTTAAGCAGATTAAATGATTGACTGAGTTACACATGTAAGGCAATGCTTTACAGTGATTAAAAAAAAGAATGCACATATTTGACCATATGAAGTGGTGTTACTGGAATTACACTCAGTGGTTGGATTCTTTCATCTGCCAGTCTGATGAAGAGCTTTGGATCAGCACCAATGTCTGAGAGCAAGTAGCTATTTTAAAAATCTTCACAGATAAATCACTCTTTATGATGTAAATGGGCTGCACGGTGGTGTAGTTGGTGGAACTGTTGCCTTGCTGCAAGAACGTTTTGGGTTCGACTCCCAGCCAAGGGTCTTTCTGCATGGAGTTTGCATGTTCTCCCCGTGCATGCGTGGGTTCTGTCCGGGTACTCCGGCTTTCTCCCACAGTCCGAAAACATGACTGTTAGGTTAACTGGTCTCTCTCAACTGCCTTTAGGTGTGATTTGGTGGTGTGTCTCTGTGTTGCACTGTGGTGGACTGGCGACCTGTCCAAGGTGTACCCGGCCTCTCGCCCATAGTACGCTGAAGATAGCCACCAGCTCCCATTTATTATGCTTTCATTATATACTTGCAAAATTACATTTGTTTATAATTTTCTCAGATTCAACATATTTCAAACTAGATTTATTTTTCCCTTTTTTTAGTTTTTCATTTTGTATTTCCAAACATTTTTCATCATGCAAGGGATATTATAGTTGCAAATGAAGCTCAAATGTACCAATGTTGTGATTTTAACAACATTTTTAAAAATCATCAAATGGGGACGACACTAGTCCAAAATATTGGTGCAAATATTGCACATTTCATTTAGAATAATAATGTTGTTTTTTTTCTTCTGTATACAAACTTATGCAAACCCACTTTCAGTGATTCAATCCAATTTGCAATTGTTTGTGATGCCCCACACTGGGTGTTTTAGGATGAACTGTGTTAAAATTTACAATCTGCCACTATGACGGCATAAGTTGCTTTTTGCCATGACATTACATCTTTTTTTCTCCTTTTTCTATGTCATACTTAATGATTGCCTGGCCATCTTGGGCTGAATTTTAAATGCTGTATATACAGCCAATGAGTGTGCTGATGTGGTCAAATCATTTTAGCTTCGTTTAAGAAAGGACAGGTAAGTTGACCAAATCTAGGCCTCGAATCTCCTTCATGTTTCTAATGTTCCCCTAACTCAAATGAATTGTTCATTACAGTGTTGGCAGAATGTGATGAAATAATAATGACATAATTTGGTCATTACTACAGCTGTGTTGGAGCAGAGACACCTCTTAAACATGCAGGACATTGGTTCTCGGGGACTGGATTTGACCACCTTCAAGGCCGCAGGATGCTATAAAAAATATGTTGATATGAAAGTGCATGTCTGTCTCAATGATTTCTACCCTGTATTTTAGGGAGCTTGAATAAAATGTAAAACTTCTGTAAAACATAAAGCTGAAGCAGAGCTGGACCATTCAACACAACAATGACCCAAATTATATTAGTAAGCAAAGGGACTGGCTGAATATTAGGAATAAGAAAGTCCTGGGTTTTGACTCTGCCCAAATTTTAATCTTATTAAAACGTTTTGGGGTGACTTGAAATGATTCAATAGTGCAAAGAACTGATTGATCTGCAGAAAATATTGGCTAATTACATGAATACCATCCATTTAGGGTCTCCATGGCAGTAATATAATTGTTACTTTGTCAAAACAACAGATACATTCAAAGTGACTTTTGTTGGGGCCATCCATTTTGGTCGCTCATTTTGACAGGCGCAGCTCAACAGCCTTCGCAGCGCTGACGTCACTGGGAGTATAAACCGGCTGAGATGCGGATTTTCATTGCCATTTCCCGCCTGTCTCACAGGACAGCGCAACGGAGGCGCATATCTGGAGAGACAAGAGCTCGCAGGCGAACTTCTGCTCCACAAGGCCATTCCAGGAAGAGCTTGAAAGCTGGAAATCTCTCTGATAGGAGAAGATCAGGAGATTTATTTACCGATCGAAGACCGCGCCGACACACGGCGCAGGTGGAAACCCACAGAGGTTCTATGTCCAAGGAGATGAGTTTTCCTCCTTGTGTAATGCAGTTCATCTTTTCCACTCCTGGACGGATGAGAAATTACTATTTTCTTTCTTTAATTTGATCACGGACGCGTGATCCCCCCTCCCTCCATTTTTCTTCAGATCTGATCCATCCTCAACCGGTGGAGAGCAGAAATCAAAGTCAAAGTAATTGCGTTCTTTTCATATTAAACCGGATAGGTGCATTAGAGGTCTGGGCAGGATGAGGCAGTTAAGGTGATGTAGGATCACCAGTAGTTAATCTCAGGTATCAACTTGTTGCATGCAATACTGATTGAATTATGTTATGCTGAGCTGTGTTTTGATTTGCTGCGCAAGCGCTGCTGAATCATGTGTGTTCATGTCTTGTCCAGCTGATCTCAAATCAGCCAGGAGTTAGAAGATGGACTTTTAAAAGTGTTTCATTCAAAGCAACTGCGGTCTGGGCCTCGTCCGACCACTCTTTGTTCCAGTTTTATTGCTGGAGATTTTCCACTGAGTTCCCGCCTCAAAGTTTTATGACTCTTTGTTCGAGATTTGGGGCAATCAGCTGCTAGAGGCTAAAGGGGCGTGGCCCCACCGTTTTAACAGCTGATCGCTGCGATCGAGACATTAGCACCAGGAGGGTTTCTCTTTCCATTTAACCCAAATTACACATTTTGTCCATAAAACTACTGTTTTGATCTTCATAGACACTAAATGCGCATATATTTTCCTTTTATTATTATTGTTAGGTTGTCATTTTTATTCCCTTTGTGTAGAATAATGCTTGTTAGTTAGGTGATGGTTTTGGACCAGAATAATGGTATATCAAGATTATTCGGCTTCAATAATTCTTCATATATATCATTAAGAGAAGCGTTTGTGTTTATTTTGTGCAAGAGTGATTTGTCTGTCAAAACAAGGTCGAAGATCCTCCACCTTCGGTGAAGCGGTTGAATAAACAGTGACAGTTTGTGGTTTTGGTTAATAATTTGTAATTATTAAAGCGCTTTGAGCCCATAATCACAACACCAGAGGACATCTCTGATTTCTATTCGTAAGTAATGATTTTTGGTTAAGAAATTAATATTTCTTTTTCAAACTATGATTTTAAATTATAATTATTGATGAATATTAATTCATCAATAATCATAATCCTAACACTTTTTCATTAAAACCATGTTGTTGGGATAAAAATAAAAAAAAAATTCCCAGTAATCTACTTACTGTCTAGGGTCTATGTTTGCAATCAATTCAAAGCAGAAAAACATTAGTGTTTTTATTCAGTCATATTGTCATTCATCACCTTTATCATATATTGTGTGTTTTCCTAATATCCTGCAGCCCTAATTAACAGGCAGATATGCAAGAGGGTTATAGGGATCACATTCATTTAACGTTATCCAAGTCTCTGATATCAAAAATGTATTGTACATTTAGTGTAATCCAAAATGGCTAATCAATGAAATTTCAGGATATTTAAAGTAAATTCATAAATGTCTTTATGAAGTGGTATTGTGGCATTATAAACAAAAAATATTGTACACCCGGTTTACTTTGCCTACCAGCATATGCATGTGCCTGGACAATATGCTCTGCCCATATGCAGATACCTTAGTTTAATCAGCCCATGGAGGCTGAACATGCTGGAAGGGACAGGTCCACCAATCATCTCAATCTGTGAAGCAACACAGTCAATGACAAAAGAGAAATAAACTAGACGCCCAGGACAATATAGCTAATATGTTTCAATAAACATGGGCAACAGAAGACGAGTGTGATGAATCTTTTGAGTTGATTCTCCAGCAGCTACACTACAAATCAAATATAGTGGGAGTGATTAAGTAATTGTGACCCAAAAGACAAGAGAGTGACAGAAATACAGACCTGGAGAGATTGTAACGAGAAGAAAACGGAGAAATGAGTTAAACTAACCTGAAGGGACGTGCAACCTTCATTGATTCTATTTAAAAAGAGAGAGCAGCTGCTGCAGTTCATTACTGCTTTAGTGTGAATTTGCCCACCTTTCCCTGATGGCTCTGTGAATAAGGTTGGATACATGCTACGGTGTTTTTAAAATGAGATGACACCAGCTCGTATTTTTAAGGTTTAATCAATATGTCCTTAGAAAGTGCTTTGGTCCTCTTAGGTTCTTAAAATTACATCCTCGGATAAACACAGTGAGTGAACTTATGCACTTTTTCATCAAGTAAGATCTCAACCAACTTGCAGTTTAGTCTGAAAACGTAAGAATTCTGCAGTAAATACTTCTTAAACCACAAAACCTTCAATAATTGTTCACTGTGTGACCTCATCATGCTCTCAAATCATTGCAGAGGATTTTTTATCATTTTTTCTCTAAAATGTTTCTTCAGTTCACTGAGGTTTGCAGGCATGCATTTATGGACATCAATCTAAAGGTCCCTACAATGAATCTCAATCAGTTTGAGGTTTGAACTTGGACAGGGGAAATGCTGCACCTTCATTCTTTTCATTTTCAGCCATTCTGTTGTAGATTTGCTGCTGTGCTTGGGATCACAATTACCTAATTTAAGTTAAGGTGCAGTGTTCTAGAATGCCTTGGTGCATAGATTGTGGGCAGCAACTCTGAAATGCTCAGTTCCTGCAGTTACTACGCAAGCCCAAGTCAGCAGAACACCAACACTGTGCTACTAAGCTGCTAATGAGGTATTTTAACAGATTTGCTACATTGTTCTAGAATCGTTTGTGACGTTGCAAACCCAAAGAATGTTCTCAGTGTTTTTATTATCTTCTGAAAACCTTTGCAATTAATGAAAACCTTTTTAGTGCTTTGACTTTCATTCTAATTAATGTTTGTGCACAAGTTTGGCATGTAGGTTGATTCTTGACTTGCAGGTAAAAATAAGCTACCACTGACAGTTGTCACAGCTTCTAAGAAAGTATATGTGCACCCATGTCGTTAGAAGTGGAGAGATTAAATATAAATTACCTGAATGCATTGGACCTATTCTAATATTTTGAGCAACAAAGAAAGGTGAGATGAATACACAGACGTTCCTAGATCTGGGAGCAGCCCAGGATAACCAGCTTCAAACTGTGGGACACTCAGCAGGTCTGGGGTTGGGAATAAAATGTCTTTTCATGAATAAACACAGATATTGCAAGAAAAAAAACATGTGCAAGAAGTGACCAATTTCCCCACTCAGCTCTTTCCTGTTGAACAGAGTATGACTTTCTTGTTCTATTATCACCTGTCTAAACGTCAGGGCCCATATTCACAAAGAGTCCTCTCAGAGAGCTCACAACTTAGCCTCAAATGTCCTGCCAAGGAGTTTTGGCTTAAGAGTGATTCAGTTTGCTGCTGAGAGCGATTCTGAGCGAGGAGAGGACAGAAATTCCTAGTGCTCCTAGTAATCAACAGGAACAATTTTGACTGGATTAAGAGATGTGTAAGTCATGATGATGAGACCATGCTGGTCATTTTGGACACGCACCTGCCAGCTCATTACTGTGATTACCTTCTTGTATGAAAAGGTTTAATTTGATAAAAACGTTCATAACACATTGGAGGCTAAGAAAAACGAACTGGACAGAAGGAGCAGTGCCTGCAAGCCTGCAAGCTCATAAAGAAGAATAGAGGAGTGTTGACGTTGTGAACAAAGTAGGGCATTCCTGAGAGATCAATGCATTGTTCCCTCTGCTTTCAGCACCTGCATGGAATGCTGCATGCCTGCTGTATTCAGAAGCTACAGAGGAGATTGCAGCATACCAGCGAACTTCTCCGCAGGAAGTTGTAGATGACCATTTAGGCTTAGGCTACTGACGTCATCATGTACAATACAGCACATACTTATTCACCTCATGTACATCTTCCTTCTATGTATAAAGTACTTAGATTATTCTACTGTATCTAATATGGAGTGTGTATTTACTTATATTCTTTTTACCAACTTTTTCCAATTTGGTTAAAAGTTTTTTTAAGCATTTTACAGTCTGTTAATATTTAAATTTCTCAGTACTATATTGTTTTTATCTTTTAATTCATGATTATTCATTCATCCTCTATACTGTTTATTCCATAGCGGGTCAGGGGGGAGCTGGTGCCCATCTCCAGCAGTCTACGGGCGAGAGACTGGGTACACCCTGGAAAGGTTGCCAATCCAGGGCATAACAGAGACATGCAGGACAGACAACCATGCACACACTCATTCACACCTAAGGGCAATTTAGAGAGACCGATTCACCTAACAGCCATTTTTTTTGGACTGTGGGAGGAAACCGGAGTACCCGAGAGAACCCACACCAGGGGAGAACATGCATGAGTGGGTTCTCTCTGGGTACTCCGGCTAACTCCCACAGCCCAAAAACGGGGACAGTTATGCTAATTGGTCTCTCTAAATTGCCTTTAGGTGTGAATGGGTGTGTGCATGGCTGATGATCATGGTTGATGATCTCGGATACTGGAACTACCTTTATTTGTACACATTTATCATTGTTTTATTGTAAATAAACCTCTAATCTTTTCCATTCTGAGTCCTCTGAGTGAATCTACATGCGGGTGAGGAAATTCAATACAGTGAACCCTCGCTATATCGCGGTTCACCTTTCACTGTCTCGCTGCTTCACGGATTTGCATCGTGCATTGTGTTCTGCATTCTGATTGGCTAAACTGTCTCTCCGCTTCTTCTCTACCTGTGTGCCAATAACGTAGCGGTTTAATATGTACACGTACATAAAACAACTACCGACAACAACTACCGATAACTATGTTCTTCTCTCGAAAAAACACACCTGCACTTTAGCCACACACCTGGCTTTAGAAGAAAAAAAACGCTACAGAGCGGAGTCAGGATGCAGCGGCTCAGTCAGAAGAGCAGTGAAATTCACGTGAGTCACTATTTGTCCTACTCTACCTTGTATTTTTTTTCATAATCATTTTTCATTTTCTCCCGTTCTAATCCAATGACTTGGGTTGCGCTGGGGCGGTGCTGATCTCCGCAGTTTGAAGCCTGCAGTTCGTAATGATGATTAAAATTATTATTTTACAGTACAGTAATTATTTGTAAAAAAAAAAAAAAAAAACGTTTATACAGTACTTTTATTTGTTAAACAAATGCTTGGGCCTGTAAAAAGGTTTTGTTCTTTGGTTTCAATGTATTATGGAGTATTTCATTGTATAATAATTGTAAAAAAAAAAAATAAAGGTAACTACTTCACGGATTTCGCCTATCACGGGTTCTTTCTGGAACGTAACCCCCGCGAAAAACGAGGGTTCACTGTACAAACAATGCAAACAATCAGTGTTTTACAATCAATGCATCGTCAACAGTAACCACCTAAAACTACAAAGAAATCCATACGATCATGTTACTTTACCAATTTTATAAAGCCAGTGTTTTTTATGTGCAAATTATTTCAGAAACTCGAGTAAAGAAATCTAAATAACTAAAACATTTGACGTTATTCAACGATTGTATTCGCAACAGCACTTAATTTATTAAATAGCTATTATTGCAAATGTGGTAAGTTGTTCACGTGGGAACCAGGATGATGTTAAAAGCCATTTTATCCATCTGGCAGGGGATGCATTAACCTTACACTGATATTTAAATGTCAGGACAGTGTATGCGTGCAAGTGTGTTTGATGAGGGTATAGACAGTGTAATTCAATAGAGGCCTACCCTTTCCTGCAGCATATTATATCAGATTATGCTGTCAGAGATGACTGATTGCTGATGCCAGTGTTTTCATCAATTAGGACCAATTACCAAACAACACTAGTGGCACACAAGCCTGACCTGCTCAGTTATTTAGCAAAGGTATGGTGAGCACAATATGTCCACCTGCCATTAAAACCTGCTGTCTAAGAATGTGAAACAAGGCACAATTAAAAAGGAAAGAGATTGATGCTCATGTGATGCTTGTTCTGTTTTTGGTTCCAGGTAAAAATGTAACGATGTCAGTGCAGCCTGGAGAATTCAAGTGGGAAATTGACTTGTATTTAGTTCAATCTAATTCCTCGGGGGATTTTGAAAAAAAAAGAGTTTTATTTTGTTTAGCTGCTTCAATGCTTGTTTCTCATTAAGATTCAGTACTTTGGGTGATCTTAGAGCATCCTGTTGAATTCAATCTTTTATTTAGTCAAGTATAGTAATAGGAAAGGATATCTATTATTTTTATATTTTTATTCCACAGTCACAAATATTTCCGCACTTTTTTGCCCAGTAACCAGAGAAATCAGGAATAAACTGGATTTTTCTAGAAAAAAAAAATGCAGGTGCATCTCAAATTAGAATATTGAAAGGTTCAGTTCAGCAATTATATTCATGGATGAGACTTGTTACATTGGGTAAATGGACTGAACTTATATATAATTATATATTATAAATGGTGGTTCTGAACTCTTGTTTTCTATGTTCACTGTTAGACCTAACTACGCCTACCTGTGAAAGAAAATATGTGATTTCACATGATATCAAAAGTTTCAAATAATTAATAAATATTTATAACAAACTGTGTTCTGGGCTGCAGATGGTAGAATGGTTCAGTGAATCAATGTAAAGGTATATTTCTATAAACCTGAGGTGTATTTTAACCTGTGTCACACTCCACAGACAAGATGATGGTCCAGATGTATTTGTGCTTTGCACATTTTTGTGTGTTTCTACTTTAGTAGTGTGAGCTCAGCAGGTTACTTGCTGTCTGGCAGCGGGCGCCCTGGGGTTTGACAAATAGGATCTTCCCCAGCAGTGCTGCTTATTAGTAACATTTGTATGGGACCTCACCTGTTTATGTGCGCATGCTTCGCTTAACATTTAAATGTGATCTAGGGAGCTTGCCTCTCCCAAACTTGCCGTCAGCGATTCTCACACACCTGATGCCAGCAAGTTGTTAATGTCTCTGAAATACCTACTTTAGCTGCAGTCCTAAAGGCAATTGGTTCAGTTCAGTTCAGTTCAGTTCAGTTCAGTTCAGTTCAGTTTTCATCTGCATAAAGAGGCTAGAAATGGGGTCAAATACCATTAAAGCTTAATTCAAAGATATAGCTTAAATTTGGTCAGTTTACAGGCTCCATGGCTATATTACAAAAAAAGTTGTAAAATTTCTTTTGTTTCATTTGCTCTGGTTGTGATGTCCCACAATGTGGATCTGGTTATCTTTACAAAGGGCACAAATTAAATCATTATCTGAGGCAGAGGCTAGGGGCAGGGAGGAGAATGCAGCCAGCATTAGGTTAATGAGCTATGAAATTAAGTGAATTTTTCAACTTGAAGGCTTCATCTCACATCCTAAATATCAGCTCACACTGCTTATAAACTTTAATCCATCATCAATTACCTGTAGCAATTATGTCAAAGCAGTATTAAACCTAGAAAATGTGAAGCAAGTGGCACAACACAAAAAGTGGGAAATTCCAACAATAAAAATATATATTCCAAAATTGTTTGTTAAATATTTATTTTCCAAGTTGGCCATTACAGTTAAAATCTGATATATACATACAATGCATAAAAACGATTTTTTTAAACTAACCCTTTGCTGTTTCAGGTCATCTTCGATTTTTTTAGAGAGTTCTTTGTTACTTCATTCAAAGTCATTAATTTACATAAACTAAGATAATATGTCTTTAAACATGTTGGGAATACCCAGATGGTTTTGTCATGGCTTTGTAAGCTTCTGATTTAATTCACAACATTGAAGTTAAAATAACTACAGTCAGAACTGTGAATGTAAAGGTACACTTTAAACAATTCCTTATGCAACATTAAGAAATGGTCAATCATTTTCTACTGCTTATTCCATAGTGGGTCGCAGGGGAGCTGGTGCCTATCTCCAGCAGTCTATGGGTGAGAGGGAGGTTACACCCTGGACAGGTCGCCAGTCCATCGCAGGGCAACACACAAACAACCACACACACACTCATTCATACACCTAAGGGCACTTTAGAGTGACCAATTAACCATGTCTTTGGACTGTGGTAGGAAACCAGAGTACCCAGTGAGAACCCACGCATGCACAGGGAGAACATGCAAACTCCATGGAGAAAGACCCCCGGTCGGGAATCGAACCCAGGTCCTTCTTGCTGCAAGGCAACAGTGCTTCCAACTGTGCCACCATGCAGCCACATTAAGAAATAAGAGAAACAAATTAGCTAAGATATCAGTAAGATAACAATGCATCTAACAATGGTAACAACAGCCTTAGACAATGAGACAGGCAGGCAAACTTTGGAATCCAGAAGTGAACAATGAAACCAGAGATTTCAAATACAGAGGCAGGGAGGAGAAATGACCGAGAAGCGCTAATAAGATGAAATGTGGACCAGCTATAGCAGGGAGAATGCAAAGCAACTGAAGGAGGGAGACTAATTAACACAGATGAGCAGGAACACAGAAATCCAGGGGAGTAACAATAGCTTCAGATAGATATAGAACGCTGAAACACATAAGAATAAACATGGAAAACACCTAAAGAACAAAGTATAAATAATAAAATGGTCAAAAAATACACACAAGAAAATCAAAACCCCAAACACCTACAGGAAGTGCTCTGGTTATATTTTAATAAGTATACATAAATATGAGTATGCATTTTTAAACTGATACATAATACCTCATTTAAATGTGGGAAAACTGACTTAACAATTGTATAATAGCACTACATTAGAAGCAGATGTTTGTGTCAGATCCTTTGTGTCTAGTTTCGGAACAAGTAAGGACACTCTAGTTTGCACACATTTAGCACTCCAAAATGTTAGTGAATTTGTTTCATGTAAACATTTTTTTGTTTTCGTTGAGGTGAGTTGCATAAGGAAAAATTATCTTCATTCAAACTAATTGAAAAAATTCAGAGTGTTGTGTTATGACTGTAGATTTAGAGCTGAGCTTTTTGCCATAACTTTGAATGAGACCTTACAAGCCAAACATCACAGAAATTATATGGCCTAATAAAATAGTTCATGGTTACAATTTGAAGCCATTGTTTGCCTAATAAAGGGCTAGGCAACATATTTACTTGGTTATTTAGGGAAGCAACCAGTTCCCTTAGGCTCAGAAAAATGCGTTTAGAATAAACTAGGTCTTAACTTTATCACAGTGGACTGAAATACGGTCCAAAAGGACACCATTTTCATTTGCTTAACCTGATTTAAAAAAAAGACAATTTAAACCAATTTAAAACAAAGAAACATCTTTTTTTATTTCCTATCTTCCACCTTTGTATTTTTGTACTCATAAGCAATATAAAAATAGCATGTGCAATGAAAAGATGCTGGCGATGTTCACACTGAAAACAGGAATCACAGAGGCTAAATAAAATGAAAACCACTTGCCTTACTGTTTCAGTGCAACTCATCTCTGCACACTTTGTTCTTCACCCTCTCCTTCCCACCTGTCTTTGTAAACCGGCTCCTATCTGCTCCTCTTATCTCTTCCTCTTTGACACTAATAAGCAGTGAAAACTGTTGTGTACTGGAGTCCTGTGATGCCAGCAGTCATCTCAAGTAAAATCTTATGGCCTCGTCTCTACCATTAGCTTCACATGCAGCCTGTCAGTTGAAAACACTCAGGAGTTACAAAGAGCCTTTAAAACATCTGATTCGTGACATGTGACACAGCAGGTATGTTAGGCGATCTAAGTAAATCACATGTAATGCTGTCACTTCATAAACAGAGATTTAAACAGAAGCGTTGCTTTGTGCTAAAGTTAAACTTTGATGTAGTTAAAGATTCATGCATTTATATAATGAAAATGTTTTAATTTATAAGAGTAATAAATCTTGATTACAGGGATCGTATCCCTGTATCTACATGATGACATACATACTAAAATAACTGGAGTAAAAACAGGCTAGACAGAGCAAACATGGAGTGGCTCTGTCATCACATGAGACCAAATTGTAACTTTTACAAAACAATAAATGTGTCAGAAAGTTACCATTGCCCATTACCCTAAGCATTTCACATATATGGTGAAACATTGTAGTGGCAACATTGTGATGTGGGATTCATTTCCTCAGTAAGCAATGGGAAACCTCGTCAAATTTATGAAGCTAAATAAAGAGCAATCCTGAAAGATGGAGAAGAGGAAAACTCTATGGAAACGCTCCTAACTACTTATTGGTTTCTTGCATTTCTACAGCCATTCACAAAAAACATCTGAAAAGTCATTAAAATGTTAGATTTTGAAGGCAGACATTTATTAAATTAATTTGTATAAATCTGGAAGTCCCTGAGGGCTTTTTCCAAGGAGCTAAAAAATGATTTCAGCCTTGGATCTTTTGCATTTCCAATGAGTTCTCCAATGAACGGCTGATTAGACAAATTAAGTGGGGAGAACACCACTTCATCCAATGCCTCTTGAGTGTAAGGGTGGCTTCACTGGTAATAGCAAAACTCCCAGGGGGATGAACCAACAAATATGCACAAGTTGTGCAATCACAGATTAGCATTTAAGAGTCCCGATTCACTACTTTGTTATTATAATCATGATTGCCTCTGGTTGTCTGCCTCCACAGCAACAGGCAGAGAAGCTGAAGTAGAATTTTAGTAACAAAGTTCTAAAGGTGGTGGATACCATTTGTGCAACTGCTGTGAAACAGTACAGTAAACATGAAAGTTTATTTGAGCTAATTCTGCTTGTTGTGATGATTGGTGTGCCCTGTCCTCAGTTTCGTTCAAAGTGGCTCAACCATCACAGCTTGTCGAGGATTGAAACATTTATAAATGGTTCAGATTGAATGTTTTCTTAACGAATAAATCAATACAATAATTCAGTGGTATGCTAGAACACAAGTCATCTTTGATGAACGAACAGTACAATCCAAAACTAAAATTTTAGGTTTTACACTTTCATTTTAAACAAAAAAATAAATAAAAGAAGAGGCAAACAAGCCAGCCTTTTTATAAAGACGCTCTAACAGCAGGTTATGGTATAGACAGGGAGCTTTTTTTCTAACCTTAAAATTGTAACTATAAAAAAAATGTTTGATTAACTGAATAATGTCTCTATTTAAATAGAATATTAAAATGCTAAGCACTGTTTCACTTAATTTAGGTAAAATCAAAAGTATTCTAAAACTGAATAACTTATCCCCCAAATAAAATGAAAACAATTACTGCTAACCTAGTGTGCACCACCAGGTGGCAGTATAGCAAGCACCTGAGGTTTATTTAGTGTCCAATGCAGGGGTCAGCAACCATTACAATCTAAACATCCATGTTTACTGTCGTCCTGCTAACATTTGTCTAAAGCCACAAAAAAAACATAATTCTCAGAAAAAAAATTAAATTAAATTTTCTTTAAATTTATACAATTGAAAGAAGCACGGTGAAATTGTATTTCTCTTTTTAGGATTTAGAGCAAATAGCATTTCTTTAGTGGAACCAAGTAAATTGGGTTATTTTAAGACAGGGTGAAACATAATTAGTAAATAGATTTTTAGCTTTTTAAATCAAAAGGACAAAAAAAAGTTATTTTTTCTGTACCATTAGTGTCATTCTGTTGTAGAAATTCAATGCATGTACTGAGTGAAAACTAAGTAAACTGTTATTAATATTTATTTTTTGTTTCTTTATATCTTAAAACCATGCTCACCATTAAATATTTTTTGGCCAAAGTAAATATGATGCATAATGGAAGGCCAGGTGCAGCTCTGGGAATGCATGCTGCAGAGTTCTGGTCTGTGGGTCATAAAATCCCTGGTGTTGTTAAACTATATGAGGTAATGGCTTGCCATAAACGCCACACTCACTTCCTAGTATTGTAAACATATCAGTGAGAGCTTGAAACGTTT
Source organism: Characodon lateralis (assembly GCA_036250325.1). Taxonomy (NCBI): domain Eukaryota; kingdom Metazoa; phylum Chordata; class Actinopteri; order Cyprinodontiformes; family Goodeidae; genus Characodon; species Characodon lateralis. The sequence continues at coordinate 30,029 of JAHUTJ010016784.1, forward strand.
GCAACCTGCTTAATAAAACCTAGTAGGCGAGTCTTCAAGCTCATCGATGGCAGCATTAGTGTTTTTTTTTTTTGCATGGCTTTCATTTTAAGCTTTAGAAAATATCTTTATCAAATAGTCTGTTCTGCTTTTATTGCTTTATGTTAAAAGCAACATGTGTCTCCTGGATGAGAGTAGTGATTACCTGTGGGTGATAAATTACTTGTACGACTACATGGACCCACCAGTGGCATCAGAATTGTGATGGTTCAGAACAAACACACATTCCATCACATATTCTATTGTAAAACAAATAAAAGTTACAGATGCTAATAAGCCATCTTAAAGAATAAAAGGTGAGACGACACAGAAAGGTGAAAATTAAACAGTACTCAGTCATTTATAAATCTTTAGCGCTGTAAGCCTCAGCCTGGAGCTTCTAGTAGAAAGAACCTCCCAAAAACTCAATAAATTCCTATTTATTTAAGACACTTCCTTCCTTCCTAAAATTTCAGCTTTACTGAAGAGATTCCTGGCAATATGTGAGAATATACCAAACTAGCATCATCAGACTGGCTCAACTTTATCATTAAACCTTTCTGAAAAGACCCCCATATTGCCTAATTTTTAGCACCATATTGCCAGATTGCACAACTTGTTTTACAGCAATCAGGTTGCTTGTGAATAAAATACTAAATTATAAACTTACCCCAACCAAAAATGCATGAATTTTAAGAGATCCAGTCTGAAATAACTCAGACTATCGGTGAGGATATCACTACTGTAGAGCTCGAAGGTTTGTACAATTTACTTGAGTTTTATTTAAACATAAAAATAGTGTGCAAATGTGGTAATGAGTCATTAGCAGCACTCAGAGTAGAAAGCATCCAGATGGTGACTTTGCTCTTTTAGCTGCCACACTATTGCTTTTGTAAGTCTTATGTTCACAGTTCATGTCTTTAAATTTCCTCACAGCTTATTTTCTGTCTAAATTTTTAATTCTTTATGTTTTGTATTATTAAACCTCTTTTCTTTGGCTTTTTGCCTCTTATGAAACTATTTTATTGACATAACCTGTGTATTTTGCTTTAGTTTTTGTAGTCCTCCCTCTACCCTTGTCTTAGCAGTAGTTTAGTTTTTTTCTTCTTGTACATTTAGTACATTTTTTACCTCATTTTATTCTCCTAAATTCTATTCTCCAAAATTCTGTGGTTCAGAATCTAGCTGGATTTGACTCACTGTTTTTGCATATGCTCCCCTGAAAAGCCCATATTAAACATTACGCACTTTAAAAATATATGTGACCTGCGTTATTGCCCTCAGTTACCATAAGTTGTGTAGCTTTGTGGAATCTCAATGAAACAGGGTTGGAATGTTACCAGACAGTATTCTGAAACCTTAAAATGGGAGATTTTAGCAGCCTTTGAGTCTTCTAAGGGAATTAAAGAGGTCACTAAGGAATTTGAAATCCACCATGAGTTTCAACAAGGTTTTTTCGGGTGACAAGGTAAAACACACTTAAATTTGACCAGATTTTTTTCATTTCCCGAAACAAAGGAACAACTTCGTGATTTGCAACAACAAACACTATACCCATTCCTGACATATATCTATTTTTATATCAGCATTGCTTCTGGCTTACACGTTTCAGCCGCAGGTCTGAAATTCAGTTGCATTCCTGTTGCATCATGTATGAATGAGTTAATTAATGCCATTCCTTCAAGTCCACCACCCCTGTAATGTCATTAAAAAGCAAGAACTCCCTGCATCAAGCAGTTTTGGTTGCATGTTTTAAATGTCACAATTAATTGCACACTGTCTCGATTTCTCCAAGAGATTTATCACATTTATTTAGAGTTATGTGCTGTCATAAAGCAACAGCATTACCGATAACAGCATATCCAAACTTTTCCCCGCATCCTGTGCAACTGTCTCAGTAGTTCTTCAAAGCAGTTGTTCTTTATGCATGTTTTATTTTGTTACTATACTCGGACCAAAATAGCATGCAGGGTCTCTTTACCTGGTTTCATTATAAGGAGAAAAAACGGCTGTGATAAGACTCACTGCAGCTCTGAGCAAAATGTGTCATGCTTCTCTGTGAGTGAGCAGCAGGAGGCAACAGATACATGTTTCCGCATTCAGTGCACCGAGCTAAATACGAATAAAGAGAACATAAAAGCTCAATTCACAGAGTTTGAAAGAGTTGGAGTGGTTGCAACCCATCAACAAACACACTCAGTCCCTAAATGAAATGTCATTGTCAGTCTGTGTGTGTTGGTTTAAGGGTTGACAGTAGGCCATTCCATCTCTGTGTAGCAGAGACAGCTGCTGCATTGTCTGCTGTACAATGGTGATTAGGAGTAACAAAGAGAAGGAAAGCGAGTGAATCTTATTGTGTTCAATACAATGGCATTTTACAAGAATAAAAGACGGAAAGAAAGATAAAAAGAAGATTTTATGTCTGCTGTCCCAAATGTATTTTTGGGACTAGGCTTACAGAAGAAAAGAGAAGATTTTTCTGCAGATTGACTTGATCTTAGGGGCTGTGTTTTAGTCATGCGTACATTCAAAGAAAATACATGTGAGGATTCCTCATTGAATGTAGGGCAAAAATATTGTTACCTCACAAAAATGTTGGATTGTTATTATTTAAGGTGTATTTTCATGAAATTGTTCTGCCAGGTTTTCACATTCATGTACACAAATTAATTGTAGACGCCAATGAACAAATCTGAAAATTAAAATGATCTGCAAATAACTGCAGTCATTTAAACCTTTACATTTCGCCTAACTGGCACTCAATGTATGATTTCCAAAATCTTACAGGACTTTAACTTTTCACACTTTGTGGGCGCAACATTGTGAAAGCTTGTTAGTAACTCCTCTTGCACTGTAGGATGGAAGATGCCAGACTGCACAATTTGTTGCTGCAGGAGAAAGACCTTTCACTCCAGAAAGATCTGAGAGAGAGATCAGTTCAACAGTAGATAGACAGCAAAAATTTGTCGACACAGAGTCGCACTTTGAAAAGAGTGCTATGAAAGGTTGTTAGAGTGCAGTCATTGTGTCCATCATACTGAACAACCTCAGGTACAAGCTTATGACAAGAGATTTTGTAAAGATTGTTTTACGACAAAACATTTTGTCTAAATTTACAGAAAACTGCACATTGTGAACCCAGGTTTAGATGAACCACTAACTGCAAACACAAAGTCAAGACCACTAGTTATAGTGATTAAAGAAAAGTAGTCAGATTCTGGTTCCTTCACCCTATGTGAGGTAATCCATTGTTGCTGAGGCAGTTTAGATCTCTCGTAGGCCTATTCAGCAATCTCTAATGTGTAGTAGACACTTTATTGTTTGACTCTTAAACCCATGTGGTATTCAGGTCAGGGCTGAGTAATCATTTCTTGCTGGTTTTAGATAGGCTGCTAGAAGCATCCATTGTGAAGCCATGGTAGGAGGATTATTTCAGGGATGTATCTGGAGTTAAATTTTGTCATGATCCATTATCTTATAACAGATGAGCATAAACAGGTGGATGAACTGATAAATGGGTAATTCGGCTTTTATTTTGACCTATAATTACCACGAGTAACCCAAACAATACCTGCCTTACTGCTAGCACAGCCCCAATCCATCTATTTATTTCCCCCTCACTCCTACCATCATTGGTGAACAAGACACCAAGATACTCTAACTCCTCTCTTTGAGGCAGAGACTGGCCACCATACCAAGAGAGATCAGTAAACATTCGTTTCATGAGAACCTTGACCTCAGACCTGAAGGAACTGACCTTCACCTTTGCAAAAGCTCTCTCATCCAGAAGGATTTTGTAGTCAATATGACACTCCTCTTCATTAAAAGGATCTACTTAAATTTTGTTTGGGTATATGACCAGGATACCTTATGGGTGCCTTCCTTTGGAGGTTCTCTGGGCATGTTCCACTTGAAGGAGCTCTTGGGACATATCCAGAACCTGCTGGTGAGACTACATATCCCTTTTGAATTGGGAACACCCTGGGATAAATAACACATAAAGAGCTGGGAAGTGTCATTGGAGAGAGGGTTGCTACATCAAAGACAATGAATGGAGACCTTAATTAATGCATAGTAGATACAAGGCTTTAGTGAAACTGAAGTATCCCATAAGTGTAATAGTTTGCGCTGGGAACATGGAAATTCAGCTACAACACAGGAGTAAGCGTTAAAAGAAAAAAGGTTTATTGATTCATAAATAGATCTCAGGTTCTGGAACCGGATCACCACTCATATCTTGGGGGGAGAAAGAACAGGTTGGTAACTTGATCACAGAGTAGGAAGTGTGAGCTGGAATTGATCAGCTTCACCAACCTTCAGTACAGAGAAGCAGGCGAGGAAGCAGCAGCTATGGTAATGTCAGAGAAGATGAGCGGCTGAGTGCTCAGGGAAAAAGCCTGATTCAGTGGAGAGAGGATGAGGGGGTGAAGGATTCTCTTATTGCTCCTCTTCAGTCTGTGTGTTGTTAACACAGGTGCATGACAGACACTAAACAATTCCACAATCAAATCCTTAAGACCAAAATCGAAAGGCGTTATCAATAAACAGGCAATGGTCATTCACAAGACGGTAGATGGAGGTATACTTAGCAGGAGTATTAGGTATAAAATTGTAGGAGACAGTTGAGATCAGGGAAAACCGCTGGACATCTATTGGCACAAGGTGGCCGATAGTAATAATCTGACAGAGACACAGAGACTGTGAAGTGCTTTAGTGCAGCATAACAGGTGAAGCAGGGAGGCAATTAGGCATGGATCATGTAGGCTGAATAAGGCTGAATAAAGTCCAGGGGTCATGGTAGGAGAAAATGTGGAGGCATCAAAATATATGTAAGTGACAGGCATGGCATGACAGAAACTTAAATCATTACAATAAGACAAAGTACAGAAAATTATCAAAATTATATTAATTCTGGACTTTAGGTCTTTCCCATGTTTTTTCTAAAGATCCTACAGCAAAGTTAATAAATCGTGACACACAGGTGAAATTAAGATTACCGAAACATGGATGCAGTACTCAGTTTGCCAGAGTGGGAACTCAGATCTCCAAATGACAACTCACCAAGTTAAGTGCATTCTTCATGCATGATGGAAAACCAGTGGGAATTGTTATTGTAGCAAATACCATTACAATACAAGCAAATACAATTGGACATCATTGTGAACTGTTCACAACCGCAAAACAACCCTCATGCGCAGAAGGAGAATGGTAGTTGGCAACATTATGACCACATCATAACAAGTTAAGTAATGGTAAGAAAAAACAACACACCTACTAACAATGACCTTTTGTGGAGCAGTGACTGCTACTTCTTTAGAGAAGTCTGTGTGGATACATAATTGGAGTCAGGAAAATGACGTAAAAGTCTAATAAAATGTGACATACCCGTGTTGGGACCCACAGCCATGGATTTCAACATTAAACTCCGGTACAAACTTTTCTGGAACTTTCAAAATAAATTGCATTAACCTACTTCCAGCACAACTTAGGAATTGGGGGTAGCAGCGGACTTCCCATGATGCCACTGCCCGCATAAAACCCCCCACCTTCCCACAAGTCTTTCTCTTCCACGCCGGTGATCATCGGGATAGGAGGGGAAACAAGCGCGCTAATGTCTCTTTGCTGGCAAACAGACATAAACTCTTCAAACTGGATCCAAGGGTGTCATAAGATCATGCGATCATATGCACAAGATAAGTAGAAATAAATCACTGTCTGCGTATCCGATGATTTTCATTCATGAATGGGGTAATCAAGGTACAAGCATTGCTTGACTGTTCTCTCTGAGATCTGCAGAAGCGAACTGTTTCCAGAGAGTTCCCAGCACGACGCAGAGTGCAGCAGTTTTCTAAGGAAGGACAACAGAGACCGCATTACAGCAGTTAACGTGCAGTGTGGTCAGCGGACAGAACGGGACGCCAAACCACTGCTCCGGAGGTTAGCTGGCAGCTAACCGCTTTGTTCACGGAACTCTCTTCAAACTTCTTCGCCACCCCGGGCAGCTTTTCCTCAGCATGGTCAGAGGTTAGATTTGGGCAGAACAATAATACAAAGATTTAGATTGAAATGATCTAAACGTTTTCCATTTTATGAAGTTTAGTTTTGTTTGTGTTGAGCTCAGCTATCTTGGTGCTAGCAGAATATCTGCAGCACACGTGTTCAGTTTGTGTTCTTTGTGCGTTTTTAAAGTTAAGACAAACTTTATTTAAAGGGTGATTTTAAACAGAAGGCTGATCATAACGCGCCGTCCACGCTTACGCATTTTAACCCTTTTATTAACCCTGGTATTTTAAAGGTATGTGTTTGATTCTGGTGCTAAGCTATCAGCTTCTTTTGTTAGCTCAACTGCTAACCGGTAAGAACACGCGCTTGCTACT
>JAHUTJ010016785.1:0-36380 GCA_036250325.1 Characodon lateralis
ATTACCTCTATTAGAAAGATTGGATTAGAACCAGCTCTTACCAGTAAACTCCCAAGGATTATTAATGTCATTTGATTTGTTTTTCTGTGTTTGATTTTCTGTATCATTGTAATGTTTTTCCTCATGTGCAGCGCTTTGAGTGCCTTGTTGCTGAAAAGCTCTATAAATAAACTTGACTTGACTTTACTTGGACTCTACAGAGCACCTCAATGCAATAAGCTCCTATTAGCTGTGAATACCTGGTATGTAAAAATGTTACAATAATTTCTCATGTTTTTGTATCAGTACTATTTGATTACTTGAAGTTGTTGAAATAATGTGTAGAATGAACAGCCAGATGTGAAATAATCTAAGTTTTTTTTATTGTATCTTTACATTTTTGTTTCCATTTATAAACTGCATTTTGCTGCAGTCTGTTTGTATTGTCATTACCCACTGTTTTTGTTGCTGCCTTTGCTGCATCATTAAAAGTGAAAACTGAAGTTTGAGCCATGCCATGAATCCCATAGAGCTTTTATTTCCAATAATCGTTTTTTTTTTTCTTTTTATATGAGAATTTCCACAAATCCGGCTGTTCAACTTTGGCTCCTTGGGCTGTTTTCAGCTACTTTGACAATATGAAGCATTTTAATATTTATTAGAACCTAGAATTTAATGAAGAAAATAACCAGTTATAGTTATATTATTTTGAATCTATTTATGCTGTATGTTGAGGGGTTTATAATCACCTGCCGATGTTGAATGTCTCAGGTGGAACTCTGACACCGACTTGAGTTGAACAAACAGAGGATTTTATTTCAACCAGGCCCATATCAAAATTACATCAATATATACTACCAAAGCCGATTGTAAGGGCACTCGCAAAGAACTATTCTCACATCTCCTTTCTATGTGAATGAATCAGTCAACCTTTATATATAGATTGCTTTACACACTGTTGGGGTCATCCATTTTGGGGGGATAGACCCATAGAAATTAATACGCCTCTTTGACTGGGTGGCCCGATGCTGAGATGTAACCGTGTCCGCCATATTGCTGGAGGCAAGGCTGTGATGTGAACTAATACAAAGAGACTTTATTTCATCAAATACATTTTAACAGGGATTTTTGTTAATGCCTCACCTTATTTATTCACACACACACTTATGTTCATAGGTATGATGGAGAATCAGGGCCAGGCTAAGAGAATTAATTATTTTTTAATTACAGGAATAAAGCCAGAATTTTTACAAAACTCTTACCAAACTCTCCATGATTTGGTTTTGACACCTAAACGGTTTGAACAAGTTCCATGCTGCACATGTAAAAGGCATTTTGGCTCTTCGACTTGACTCCACAAAAATGGCGGCAACGTCGGAACGCCGTTCAGCATTCGATAGGGTGTCTACATATTGATGTCTATGGATAGACTGGCCGGGCTGCGCAGTTCGACATGCGCAGCTCAACAGACGTCGCAGCTAGACGTTGCAGCTCTGAAGTCACCTGGGATTATAAAACCTGCAGAAACCAAACTTTCGTTGCCATTTCCAGCATGTCTCACGGGACGACGCATCGGAGGCGCATATATGGAGAGACAAAAGCTCGAAGGCGAACTTTTCCTCTACATAACCATTCCCGGAAGAGCTTGAAAGCTGGAAATCTGTCTGATACAAGAAGGTCAGAAGATTCATATACTGATCGAAGACCCCGCCCACACTTCGGTGCAGGGGAAAACCAGAGGTTTTATTTCCAGGGAGACCCTTGTTGATTCAGTTGACTGCAATGCTTCCTCGTATTTTCCCCGTTTTGGATGAATGAGAAGTTTACCGTTTTGTTGATCATGGACGTGTGTCACTCTGGTTCCTCCCCCGTTTTTCTTCTTCAGTCCTACCCATCCTCAACCGGAGAGGAAATCAATGTCAAAGTAATTTTGTTCTTTTTTTGATAATAAATTGGATAGGTGTATTTAGAGGTCTTGGCAGGATGAGGCATATTTAAGGTGATTTAGAATCACCAGTAGTTAATCCAAGGTATTAACTTGTTGCATGCAATACTAACTGAAGTGTTTTATGCTGAGCTGTTTTGATTTGCTGTTCAAGTGTGCTGAATCATGCAGCGCGGATGCAATCAGCAAGGTGCGTGTGTTGTTGTTCGGCTGATCCCAAATCAGCCAGGAGTTAGAAGTTAGACTTTTAAAGTTTTTCATTCAAAGCAGGTGCAGTCTGGGCCTCATGGCCTGAAGATGAATAGGGTTTGATTTTGCTGAATAACAAAATGTAAACTGCACTGACCTGTTTATCAAATTTAAAACATTTGTCAAAAACCCCACCAAGAGACCTCACAGCAGCATACTTGAAATAACTTAAAGGACCAACAGCACTACTGCATCCTGAAAGCAGATCCGTTTTTCCAAAAAAATCACCTCTGTTTTATTTTCATTATAATATAAGAAGTTTATCTCCATCCAAGTTTTAATGTCATTTAAACAGTTAACCAGAATCTGTACAGACCTGCTTCCTCTTGCTGTAAATGGGAGTTTGCAGATCGTCTGCAAAACAGTGAAAAGACACGCCGTATTTCCTAAGAATCAATCCCGAAGGAAGCATATGAAGTGAGAAAAGAATAGGTCCTAGATGGAGCCTTGAGGAACCCCACATGAGTGGGACCACTCACTAACTGAATCAAGTTAAAAGAGCAGACTAAGTTTAAGAAGTGTCTAGTGTCTAGTTAGTGTCTCAATAACGCTAAGGAAACCTAGCGTTATTGAGAGTGGAGCAAACCCTCACCTTCTCCTTAGCCACTGAAACAGCCCAACACAGCTGTGAAAGGTTGTAGAACCCTATGCCATGTTGGAAGCGCTGGGTCCGGGGAACAAGAGGAGCAGTCACTGGCAGGTGAGCTTGGCATACAGCCAATCCAGGGGCACTAGTTAAAATCCAGGACAGAGAGGAGGGATGACTTCAGCTGGAACAGATATTCATTTCAGTGGACTTCAAAATGGGTTTCGATCTCACTAGCACATCACTTCTTTTCCCCCGTCTCCTGGGATACTTTTCTTCATAGAGATGACAGGTGTGCGATGAAGGAAAGTCAGTATGTCTGAAAAGAAAGGTGGTGGAGGTCTTGAGGGTTTTCCAATTTCAACTTATGATAAGGTCCAATACGTAGGAGAGCTTGACCATCATTAACCAGAATAGCAGAAACATCATGCCAACAAATTGAATAAAATCAAACAAAAAAATCAAAAAGAAGATGAAGTCTGACTGTGCTGTATGAGCAGCTCAGACAGCACATACAGTTTCCCATATTAAGCATCTCTAATATAGCTCTAACTTTGGAATGTGTCCCAGTCTCTCTGTAGTCACACACATTTTGTTGGAATCTCTTAACCTTTAGCTTCTGACTGTCTCTAAGAACGTTAAACAATCCCTACCATGCCTTTTTTGATTACTCTCAGCAAATGGCATAGACTTTCAAATGTGCTCCAAACCTAACCTAAGGCCTAAACAATTAAGATTTATTCAGACACTACACAGTCTGAGAAATTTCATTTTTCTAGCAGCAGATAGAATAACTGTGCAAAGAAAACCAAATGCATTTTATATTTAGCTTCTTCCTGAATGAAGGTAAAGAGGACACATCACTTTACATTTTTCTTTTACTTCAGAGTTGCTCAAACTTGTTACTGTAACAAAGGATCATAGAGAAGTCCAGTTTTGCTATATCTTACCAATTAAGATGGAATTAGTTGAAACGGTTTCTAAGAAGTTTAATAAGTTTCTAATAAAAATTGCAGAAGCAGGAAGGGAGGAGAGGAAATTTGGTCAGTGACTAAGAGAGGAATAGGCGACTGCATGATGTCCTTGAGTTTCACTTTTTCTTTCATCACACCCTACGGTCAGATTGAGGAAATGGCTATCTGCACTTCAGTAGGAATGTACGCAGAAGGCAAACTTTTCTCAGAAAAATGCTTCACGATGCCACTGAAAATGGTCCTGCTGCTTTTATTCCTTACATTAATTTCAGGTGAGTTAGAGATGTGGAATTCTCCCACTGACATTTACATTAAGACTGTTTAAATGTTGCTTTTAGGTAAAATGATATATCACGTAACAAAATGGAACAGATTACTCCTTAAAAAGTGAGCTGAAGCTGTTGTTCATTGTGGCACATATAACAGAATGTCTTCATTTTAATTAAATAAACGGTGACTAAACTGTAGATTGTCTATTTAAAAGAACAGGATTTTTTACACTGGTTTAGTTATGTCTACAAGCAGCTAAACGAAAACTATCTACACCCTGGAGCAGTACTTCTACTTTATATGAATTGATAGGTCCATTTCTTAGTTTTTAGCCAGTACTTGGTGGATTTACTGGAATTTTTGGGGCATTGTCATGTTTCAGCATACAGTCCTGATTCTATTTTAAATTTGTCTCACATTTTCCTCAGCCACTGTCTGATAGACGGTGGAATTCATGGTGGGTTCTATAATGATGACCTGCTGCAGCAAAGCATCTCCAAAACATGACATCTCCAGCTCCAAGTTTCACAGTTACTATGAAACATTTTCTTGAAATACTTAGTTTGATTTTTTGCAAAGCCGAAAAAAACATTATTCCATAAGTCCCTGTCTTTGTCCATGTTCTCTGTAAAATGTGTCTATTCTTTGTGTTTTTCTTAGAGTATAGGTTTCCTGCTTACACACATCTCGTAGAAGTTAAAAGGGACACCACATGATTATCAGGAAATACCAGCCAAACAGCTCTCAGTTATTTCTTTATATATACCTGCCTGGTGAGGCGTGGTGTTTAAAAAGGAAGCCCTACACACATATACAGGTTAAACTATGGTGGCCGACAGGTGCAAATGAGGCAAATGGAAGCCTCTGGGATGCATCATCTGACCGAAATATTTCCAGAGCAACAATGTCACCTCAGACCTTTCGAATGATCTCATGAACCGTCATATTTGACAACAGACACTCAAATGAAATCTGACAAGCTTGCTTCCATCTGGGATGTTTGGGAGAAATAGGTGAAACTTCTTCCAGTGCCAGTCAACCCAGGGCCAGAGGTGACAGTTGATGAACGTTTTCTCCCTTTTCACGGAAAATGTCCCTTCCGCCAAAACATTTCAAGAAAGCCGGGCAAATATGGGATAAAAATCTGGGTTGCCTGTGATGCAAAAACAAGCTATGCATGGAATCTACAGATATACATACGCAAATCTGTGAGTGGCATTCTTTATAAAAACTAAGGAAAACGTGTAGTCCTTCATACGACTGATCCTGATTTGACATAGGGGTCAATTCCGATCCCAACACTCTAAATGTAACTCTAGTTAAAATAATTAAAAAAAAAAATCAATAAATACAATGAATTTATTCAATAGATGTGTTCTAATACTCTCCAGTAACAGTCAGATAACACAATAATCAATTATATATTTCTGACATTTTCTTGAGGTTCATTTGACATTTTTTTTTGTATAAAAAATTCGGTGAAACCTGACAAAACAGTCAAGTTGTCACTCAACTACCAACAAATAAAAAAATAAAAAATAGCAGCTGAGGCGCAATTTAGCAACCCTCTGAGTCACAACAATAATACACACAATAAAACAAATAATGTGTGTGGTACCGTGCTATGGCTGATCACAGCTCGAATAGGTTCTGCTGTGTAGTAAACACAGCAGAACCTATGGTGGCTAATCGTCTTTGCATTAGCAAAGCTTCAGTTTTAACTGATGGGATAAAGGTAAAAATTTAGCAAGTTTATACGGACTATGGGTACATATTTTTAGGCGGGTTAGTGAGAAAAGCAAGGTCAAGTTACTAGACTTTCACCAATAGCTTTAGCCTGGCCCAACATAGTTTGAGTACGTTGAGTTCAGCAGGCCTAAAGAGTGTGAAGATGTGGTGGTCACTTTCGTGCTAACGGCTGGAACGAGCGTCTGTTCAGACTGGCACATGCCTCAGGCAGTTTAAAATGTTGTCTTCTTCAGGGCAGTGGAAGGAAATCTATTTGGTTATAGGGGAGAAACCAATTTCTTCTTCCAGAGTTTTTGGTTCAGATTCTTTTCTGCAGAAGCTCAGAAAGCCAGTTTCAGGTGGCTAGCCTTATTTTCGACGGGGGTATGGTCACCAGATACACAAAGCAGACAGTACTTTACTTCGGGTTTAAGGTTTCTCTAAAGACGCAGTCTTTTATTCAGCCAGCGAGATCAAGACGTTAACCCATGTGTCCTTCACTGGTGGGCACAGTTCTGCTAATCCGCTAACAGCTAATAGTAAACCACTGCATGAAGTGGACTCCCCTACCTTTGTTAAGCTGATCAAGACGCTACACCCTGAGCAGGAGAATCTTGGCCAGCCATAAACTGCTGGAAGAGTCTCTTACAAGGTATTTATTGAAATTATACAAGTGTATTAAATCATTTTTATGGCTGTGTGGTTAAAGCTGCAGTAGGGAGTTCATAGAAAACATGGACTTAGCCTGAAAATTTGAACAAGCACCTTACAGGTCCCTCCCCCTTGCTCTCTGCTGTGCTAAAATCCTCCCTCTAGAGCTCCTCCCCCACAGCAGAGCCTGCCAGGAAAGCACAGCTTGCTTTACATCGTCAGTCTTTTTCTGTTTACCTGTGTTTGTTTCCTGAGCAGTTGCCACTTGAGAAATTGGCAGTTTTCCTGTAACGTTAGATTGTTTCTCTGCCATTATCACAGCTGCAGCACACTGACAATGTGTTCAAGTAGAAGAAGAATATGTCATGATCAACCTCACTTTTAGGTTTTTGAGTTTTAGTTTCTTTATTATACCTGTTTTTTCTATGTTGTTTATGTTCTCTCTTGCTGCCATTTTAGTTCTTTCATTGTAGATTAGGTTCTTGGTTCATTCTTATGTTCATTTTGCAATATATTCTGTTAGATTTCTTCCCTGCCTTCCTCTCTGTATGCTCCTGTTTATTTTCTCTTCTCCCTCAGCTCCCTCTCTCTTCATTGGTTTCAGCTGTTACTCATCCGGTCATGATTGCCTTCAGCTGCTTTTCCTGCCTTTCTTATTTCTCTCTTTTTCTTCGCTCTCCCTGTGTATTAATACTGTTTGGTTGTCATTGTTTCTTTAGTGAAATCTTCCATTTAACTGCTTCATGACAATCATTCTTTTCCATGCCTATGCTCCATTTCTCTGCCTGTTTGCCTACCCATGTTCCAAGGGTTAGGGTTAGAGTTAGGTTTATCTTTTGTAAGTCTTTTTCTAATAACCCACCATACATGACAGAAGATTCCAGTTAGCACTTAGACCAAGCAGACAGATTTATGAAGAGGTTCAGCATAATTGTTGCTGTATATTGGCCACTCCTGGATCCCCCAAGCTCACAATGGTGGAGGTAGCAAACCATCTGAAGGCCTGGATGGAAGAATGGGAGAGTCTTCTCCCTCAGCCTAGTCTAAAACAGCAGCTGGACCTTATTGAGGCTGACCACCAGAGAGCTTTGTCAGAGATCGTCGCTCCTAGATCGCAGTGGTCACCAGCCCTTGCAAACATGCCTCGGGCATCTCAGCTCCAGCCTTCTCCGCCATCTCCTGTTTCTTCCCCCTCTTGCTGCAGAGGTTGCCGTTAGCTGGCCACCTTGTAGTTGTCCAAGGTTCCGTCGAGGGTTCCAGTGGTGCTCTGTTACCCCAAGGGTTCCAGCAGTTTCACCGCAGTTCTCCAATGCTTGTTGTTGGGTTCCTGTGTCCAGTGGGCCAGTCTCCAGGGCTCCTTTGTGGATTCCATAGCATTCCGGCCAAGTCTTCAGAGCGTCTCCTTGAGTTATCCCAGGTAACAGGCCATGGGTTCTTCTGACAAGGTTCTCAGAGAGTCCTCCTTGCCTCCAGGTCATCCTCCAGACAAGGTTCTCAGAGGGTCTTGTGTGCCTCCCGGTCAAACACTAGGTCACCGGATTTCCTGGTCCCCTGGTCGGTCTCCAGACTTCCAGCATGGTGAACCACCAAGGCTACATATATCCAGGGCTTCATCTCTGCCGCTGCCGGCCTCTAGAACTCAGTCGCCATCAACCTCAAGATATCTTTAGTCGTCGGCCTCCAAGGTTTCTGTTTTACCGCTGCTGGCCTCCAAAACTCTGTGCCTCCTCGGGATGACCTCCCGTTCACCCACATGAACTCTGTTTTGTTGTTTTGCCTCTTAATACTGTTAATACTGTGCATTCTGGGAGCTTTTTGGAATACATTTCTGAGGTTTAAACAGAACAAACCTTCAAAGTGCTGAGTAATGATGTTGTAATCATGTGTAGCTGAAATAACAGACGAGAGCAATTTTACCTATTTTAAGTAGGAACAAATGTTGGGACTTCCTAATGTATTCCTTATTAGAAACAGATTATGATATTTTGCAAGATGTTTTAAGATAGTATATGGCTTTGTATGGGGGAAGATCAGACAAGAAAAATACATTTTTGTTTTGTTATGCCTATCTAAAATATATGACATCGCAAAAACTAATTACTGGCTACTTGTTAGTTGTTGTGATGAGACATATGGTAGGGATACTTTTAATAAATATTTAATTTTCTTTCTTTCTAACAGCCATTTTATTTAGAGTTAACAAGCCAATCAAATCTCAAATATGCAGTTCAAATTTTAAAATGTCCCCCACAGTTACTTCTTACATGGATCATATTTGCAGTTGATGAAAAGAGTCATTTCTTGAAAATCTGATAATGTGACATCTCAGTGCAAAATCAATCAGACAGGAAGCAAATAATCTAACAAAAAAAGATAGATAATTATTAGCTAATTAAAACTACTCTTGCAAAACTAAAGTCAGGAAGCATAATAAAAAAACTGGATGGTGTGAACTAAAACATCCACTCTGTTGCACTCTTTTTGTAGATGTTTGCCCCATGACACCCAAGGACATGACACTCTGCGTCAAAGTTGGAGACCTAGTGACAATCCATTGCGGGTGTAAATTTGACGGTACTGTAATGCTCTGGAAAAAGGAGACTGACCAAAAGATGCACCTGTACAGCAACATGTCAGGGTTTGAGCAACAGCAACTGGGTTTGGTTGTTTATCAGAACAGCCTTGTGATTCTCAGTGCATCTGTAAACCATTTGGGGAATTACTCATGTGGTCCTCTCAGGTATGCGACAATTAGTTTGTTACCTTATGCTTAAGTAGACTTGGGTTATGCAGCAGGGCTATGATACAAAGCACACCAGGCAAGCCGAACACTGAATGGCTTGGGGAAAAAAGTTTTGAAGTGGCCTAGTTAAAATACTGAATTAAATCCAACTGAGAAACTGTATTTTTATTTACTCTGATTTTTTTAGTTTTTAAATGTGTTTGATGATCTGAAATATTTGCAAAATGATTGTCATCGTCTGTCTATCTTTGTTTGATGATTTACAGGAATACCAGCTGCCAGATGTGGTTCAGGCTTACAGTATGCAGGGAGCCATCCAAAGAGTATAAAATCAGCAACAAGTACAATCAGACATGTTATACAAAACAGACCTGCACATTGTATTGTCCTGCAGGAAACATAATCGCTACAAGAATCCCTAATATTAGAATCACTAAAACCATATGGCACAAGGTATTATAACCAGCAGATTTATTGTGAATGTGATTTGATTATATAAGAAACATAAATGTTTAATTTAGCTTTTCAGACAATCTTGTTTACATTTCAGTATTGTTTTTAAAACTATTCCTTCTTTTCCAGGAGAATGGTGAGCTATCAAAACATTATTTCCCAAATGTGGAATTAGAGCAAAGTGGAGTCTACCACTGCATCCAGTCTTTCTTGTATTCTGGTCAAACATACAATGCTTCCTTCACAGTGGTACTTGATGTCCAAACAGGTACAACGGGCCCTATTTTTTATCAGTTTATGTGTTAGTTTTAGGGTGAGTTAATGGCTAAAAAACTATTTGTGTTTTATGTGCAGGAGAGCCTCTGCCAGACGTAGGAATCTATTCACCAAAGAATGGTCAAGTTTTCGAAGTAGAACTTGGTGAGTTTTTTATCTACTGGTTTGAGACAAATAGACATTCTGCATTTCTCTGCATTGTTATGTTTAATTCTTGGGTGAACCTTTTTTCAAGGCACGGTGGTGGTGATTACTTGTACAGCAGTCATAGATTCTTGCGGAAGTTCGTTGTTTTGGTTGAGAAAAAATGAATTTGTAGAAGATAACGACACCCTTCGGTATTTCTACAATTATACATACTCATGGTAAGAGCTAAACTTTAAAGTTTTGTATGTAGTCAAAATTGATATTATAGATAAAAAATAATGCACACAATAATAGCTTGTCCATTATCTCCATTACTTTTTAATCAATATTAGTGAAGAGACGTCCCACTTGATGAATGCATCTTTAGTCTTCAGAGAAGTATTGGAGGAGGATCTGTCTACAAATTTTAGCTGTAAACTTGAAAGTGACAAACTAGCACTCTTTGTCACCATCACCCTCAATAAAACAGGTGTGAGAATTTGAAAATTGACCAAATTTTAACTGTTATGCACCACAGATCATCTATTTTACTGTAGAAAATTAGGTTTTAAGTTGCTATACTAGTTCCTGTCTGTTAATTGTTTCCCTGCAGCCGGCCCCTCATATTTGATCCTAACTGCATGCGCAGTCTGCTTCATGATGATGTTGGCTTTGGCCGTTGTTACATACGTGAAGTTTAAAATTGATGTCACCCTTTTCCTGAGAGACAATGTTGGTTTCAAATGTTGCACAGGCATCACCTCAGGTGAGTTTGTGCAAATGTTCCACTTTCAACACAGCTTTTAAAACACAGGAAGAAACTTGTGAAAGTTACAAAAATAAGGGCACAATCGAACCAACAGCTAGCTGCTCACTGTAACAAGTGAAAGAAGATATTTTATTCAGCTTATTTTATATGAGAACGAGTCTCTAAATTAGTAAGGATCTTTGATGAGCTCCAGCTGGATTGGGAGAGTTTACAATTTTTTGTGTTTAGATGAAAAAAGCTACGACGCATTTTTAATGTGTTACAAAAGCTACACTGATGGAGGACTGAGTGAAGACGACATAAGAGGTTTGGCGACTACTTTGGAAGATCAGTTTGGTTACAGCCTCTGTCTTTATGATCAAGATGTATTACCTGGTCAAGGTAAGTTTAAACAAACCCATCCTAGTAAAAAGTAATAATGTAATATTTATACAACTCTCGTGCCCTTTGCAGCTATAGCTGAGGCCGTGTTAGACTGCATAGAGCAGAGCCGGGCTGTGGTTTTGATTCCCAGCTTTTCAGAACCCGAACCAGGAAGCGGGGTACTGAGTGCCATCCATGCTTCTCTTGTGGAGCAGAAGACTCCCCTGATTTTCATAAACATGGAGCAGACGGAGGCGTCGAGATCAGGCTCATTTCCAGAGGCCTTGCAGCTTCTCAGTAAGGCCGGAAATAGTGTCACCTGGAAGGGAGGGCCACCCTCCTCCTGCTTCTGGAAGCAGCTACGCTATCACCTACCAGCCCCACAGCAAGCACCAAAAATGCAACGTTTACCACAAGGATGTTAGGATGATACCCGATCCTATGTCTAATCAGTTCATATTCTAAATTCAACTTGTACTGTACATTGTAACTTATATAAATTTACAAATTGATTGGCATATAACTGACTGAAATAAGTGTTTGAATCCCTACAAAAAAACCTGATCTTGTGTAGCGCATGTTGCACAAAAATATATCAGTTTATCATTTATAGAGCCCATAACTTGTGTTTATAAAGCACACCAGTCCACAAAATTAATTTTATCAATACCAACTTCTCCACCACCTCAGACCAAAGGACATCCAAACTAAAATCTACAAACTGGAAATGATTCCAAGAACATCAGAAGCGAGGGATCAACCCACATCTAACAGTAACACTTTGTTTATGACCAGAGGTTTGAACCAAAGTAACCAAGAACACTTTTGGTAACACACTATGTTGTAACAGATTTAACTTTTTTATCCCCCCCTGCTATAGAAGGCACATGTACAGACACCTCCTAAGTTTCCCATTGGACCTCTAAATGATTCAGAGACGACTTGAAAGAAAATGCTGTGGTCAGATGAGACCAAAATCCGGCTCTTTTTCATCAACACAAACAGCGATGTTTGGAGGTAGAGACATGCTGAGTATGGCTTGAAGAACACCTTCTCTACTGTTAAGCATGGAGGTGAAAAGATTATGTTTTGGGGCTGCTTTTCTTCTAGGGGTACCGGACTTACTGTTACTGTATAGAGGAGATGGTCAAAAGAGGTGTGTGAAAACCTGGTGACTTGCTACAGAAAGTGTCTTAGTCTTATGCTTGCCAATCAAGTTTTCTCCACCAAGGTCAAGTTAAGGGATCAAAAAGGTATTCCATTCAGTTATATTCAAACAGCTTTTTATGTTTATGTAATGCATTTTTTCAGATTTAACTGTTATTTCTTCTCTCCATATCAAAATGAAACTGCCCTAAAATTTGAGCACAGTTAGAAAATCATGAACGGATAAAATGCATTGCTTATATTCCCTATTGTACTTATAGACTACAGCGTATCAAAGTACCATTATCAGCTGGGAACACCTGATTTGAAAAAATTAACTTAATTTATTTTGCTATTTTTGTCTAGTTCCTTCTAAGATGAGACTAATCAAATATTCTGCTAAAATGTATAAATGATCTATTTTTGCTACTTTATAATAATATATAATAACTCACAATTTGCTTTACCATTAATACTGATTTGTCAAAACTTTCTAAAATAAAGTGTTTAAGAAACAAATAACAGAATACATTTTTCTTTACTGTGACGTGGTTCTCAAGTTGCCCCTGATTGGTAGATCAATTTTTCCTCTGCCCACTTTGGATGTATGTTCTGTGTCTCTCAGGATCTTCCTTTAGTAATATTGCTAGGTTCTGAATCCAAACTGAGGACATCTGGACATCCAACAGCCCAGTGCCAGAAGGCACCATATCTGCCTGACTATCCCTCTATTCACCTCTATCTCCCTCATTAGAGGTGGGGGAACCCCACCCAAGCGGAAACGCAGTTTGGTTCTGACCCAGTGAGGTAGTCTTTCTCTGCTCTATCAGTGCACTTCTGGTGTTGTAAGCAGACAAATCCAGGTGGGTTGAAGGTTTTGAGTTGAATCCTGCTTTTACTTTCCCATCTCAGTTTCAAGTGGAGATTAAACACAAACCTAAGTGCTAAAACTGCAGTGCTTAGATTCCTTACAGACTCATAAATTCTTGATAAAAGTTAGATCTTTCATCAGTTTAGATAATATTGTGAACATTTAATCATAGGTACTCTCTTGAACCTGCAGAAAAGAATTCTAGTAATCTCTTAGTTTTTTAGGTTTCTTTGGCTTTATTAATTATTATGGAATAACCCATTTGATTCTTGATTGCAATGAGTTCTCAACATTCTAATTAGTTAACATGATGATTAATCTGATTCTAAATGCAATTTCAATGTTGAGAAATGCACAGAAATATCCTAACTTTTCTTATACATATAAACAAAAGATTGATCAGATCAACACGTTATAAAATTGATAAATAATAATAATAAATAATGGTTGGATAGATGCTTGCAGTCCCAGTCTGATAAATTTATTTGCTGTAGCAGCAGACAGAAACAAAAAGTATTGCTTGGTTTAGACTGCAAGGAGAATGTGTATTTAAAAAATTAACATTTAATCAGTGCCACGAAGAGGTATATAGCGCTGACACAATATGTTGTAAGGTGTGATATTTTTTGCAACACTTGCTATGGCAGTGAAGCGGTAGTAATTTGTTAAAGATGGTGTGCTGATGCCTGACCAGTGTATGACCAGAGGATGTTCAGCTTTCTCTCCTTCACCACCTCAGATTGGTCCTGTCTACAGCACACCATGGAGCCTGCTTAGTTATTAGGTTATTGAGCCATATACTGTTGCCTTCTCTTTGGGTATTCTCCAAGAAAACCTCAACAAAGAATGGTGCATTGCCACAACAGACTATTAAAAACACTTAAAATTTTTGTTGAACACATTGAAAGATCTGAGCTGCCTCAGGAAGTAGATTTCACTCATCCCTTTCTTGTATACAGCTTTGATGTGGGGGGGTTTCCACTGAAGTCGGTGGTTGACGGTTGTTAGTAGTAACACCTGGGGTATAGTTGTCCTTCATGATCCTACATCCTCTTCTCAGTTGAAGCTGTCATCTTCCTCCTGACCTCAATCGGCTTAGCTCTGGTCTCTATCTGTTCAAATTGTCTTCACAAAGTTATCTTCCAATGTCCTGGGCTTCCCCGTCTGTTACATCATCAGAAAATATGTTGACCAAGAGACGACTGATGCATTCATCTTCTAACTGAGACAGACAAGCAGTGAGTATATCTTGGTCAAATTTAAACTCAGCTCAAGATGTCCTGCCTGTAAATTTATTAAAATCTTATCAACATATGTAACCTGCTACAACCAAGTTGACTAACCTTGTTTTGTAAGCTGTCAACATAGAGAGATGTATAGTTTGTGAGGTCAAATCAACAAACAGTTGGATTTATTCAGTCTGCAGCTGTGCAGTTTATAAGATAGCCAAGTTTGCAATATTTGCTTTCCATCAAACTTAAAAATGAATCCTTGCCATCCTAGGAATATTACCAAAAACTGAGAATGAAAATCGGCAAAGTGATGCCAAAAAACATTATCTCTATAATTGACAAGCTGTTGAGCGGCTGCTAAGATTTGTGTTTATCATATGCTGATTTTCCTTTGCATTTCTGACACCTTTTTTATTCAACCTCTGTGAGGTACTTTACAAAAGCGATCATACATCTATGAAAAACACATGTTTGACGGCTCTGGAAATCTTCACCTTATTATGTCAATTGGTTGTTCTCAGTCACCTGTTGTATTTATTTAAAACTTTTTTTTAATTGTTTGTTTTTCCCTATCTATCATTACATTATTTAAGCATCATTATGTTCATAAAAATGTATTTTGATTTTGATCTGCATCCTTTTTTTGTTGTGTTAAGCTTTGCTGTTCCAAGAAAATACACCAAACTGAATCCAGAAAAACCATTTTTTGCTTCTTGATTTATACTCATTAATGCATTCAGTTTTCTAAACTTTATAGATGATCTTTCATAAGATTTAGGTCACTCTTTGCTTTGTAAAGTTTTACATTTTAAATAAGCTTTGTGTATTAAAATGTGTCATCATAAACATTAAATGCATAATAGCACATTTTAACAGGGCAATAATGGTATAAATTCAAAGGACATACATACTAAAATAACCAAAAAAGGTTCATTCAACCAAGATAAATAAAAAAATATGTGACCATGAAAAACTATGCAGATTGCTTTAACAGTGGCCTTCCGCTCATCTTCACTGTTGAGTCTGGTGACCCTCTTCCTCTTGACAATACTGCATTAATTCTCTATGATGTTTAAGCCAGGGGGTGGGGGTTTGCTGGCTAATCAAGCACAGTCATACCATGGTCATTAAACCAGTTACTGGTATTTTTGGCATTGAGGGCAGGTGCCCCAACCCACTGGAAAATAAAATGTGTCTTCATAAAGCTTGACTTAAAGTAACTTGGATTTTGTGGCTCTCCACACTTCCTCCAGCTCTGGGACCTTGATTTCCAAATAAAATGATAAATTTACTGTCAGATTTACTGCTGAGATACTTCTAATGTTGTCTCTGGTTAAAGATTGGCTTAACAAAAAGAATGCAACAACTGTAGTCTCTGTCCTGTATATGTCAGTGTGTGGTGGCTCTTAGAGCTTTTTTAACCCAAACTCCTAAATGAGCTTTGCTAGACAGTCCTCTCAAAAATTGTGGCAATCCCTGTGAATGGTGTTCCTTTTTTTTATCACACCTTATTATTGAAACATTTCCCAACCAAACTCCTGAATGACGAGCAGAGTGAAAAAGCTTCTGAAATGAACGCAACATTGCCTTCAGGACAGGGGACTAGGAAATGGACAATTCTGCCCTAACTAATTTAAGAAGGGGGATCAAACAGGCAAAGGAAGCTTACAGAAGGAAAATTAAAGACCACCTGACCAACAAGAATGAGCGCAGGATGTGGCAGGGGATCCAGCAAATTACCAGCTTCAGGAGAAACACTGTGCCAACAGATCTACTAATGATGCCTACAGCATGGTAGTACATTTATATGAAAATGCTGTTCAAAAACTATAGCTCAGCTTTTAACACCATAGTCCAGCATACGCTTATTTCTGATCTGTGCCAACTAGGCCTCTCCTACTCACTCTGTTACATGATACAGGACTTTCTTACCAACCACTCCCAGATTGTCACCCCTCACCTAACCCATCCATTACAATCAGGACTGAAGCTCCGCAGGGCTGTGTACCAAGTGGCCTTTTGTACTCCCTGTACATCTATAGTTGTATTGCAGCCCACCCATCCATCAAATTTGCAGATGACACTATTGTTGTTGGGTTGATTTCAGGGAGATAAGACTCATTATGGGGACGAGATCGAGAAACAGTCAACGTGGTGCAGGAAGAGAAAATTACAATGGGACACCACAAAGGCAAAGGAGCTGAACCTGGACTTCAGGAGGAAGAAGGCAGATGGACCTGCCCCCTCTGATAAATGAAGTCAGGCTGATGAGGGTCCAGACCTTCAAGTACCTTGGGGTCTACATTTCTGACAATCTGTCCTGGACTACTAACACCTAAAGCAACTTGGATTCTGTGCCTCTCCACTGCAGTCATTTAGAAGGCCCGGTTGCTTTTCTATATTTTAAGACTGCAAAAAGAAACAACCTGAAGAAGATGCTCCTTGTGTCCTGCAGTTTTAGCACATCCTGATATGCTGCTTGTCTGTGTGGTATGAGAGCTGCACAGCAGCAGACAAATAGTCCTTGCAGCATGTGATTCACACTGCAGAAAAAAACACTACATCGTCCTGCAACCACAGCAGAGGTAAAAGTATTTGAAAGGACTGTTCACACACTGCCAGTTTCAGCTCCACCCATCAGGCAGGACATATAGGTCAGTGAGAGCCCACATCTCCTAATTCAAGAGCATTTTTTTTCCTAGTGCCATTGTAGCAATAAACACACATAAAATGTACTTGGAATAAGTCTAGAGTATCTAATTTTATTCATGTATTTATTTATTTTTAATTGCATATTATGTAGTTTGGTAATTATTTTGCGTACATATTGTGTATGCATTCTGTGAATGTGACATGCACTAAAGGAACAGCACTCCTAATTTTGTTATAGCCTGCTGTTAACGACAATAAAGCCATTTTTCGCCTTTACCTTCCACTCAACTTTCTATTAAAATGCTTGGCTACAACATGCTTTGAAAAGCAAGCTTTTTACATTCCTCTACTTTTCTTTTTTAGACACACTGCACAATATGATGTCACCATCCAGTCAGAGATGCAAAGAAAATGAGTGACACAGCAGGCCAAATTCAAAGAATATATATTCACATAAAGTCTGAAGAAATATTTATCGTTTTTTTCAATGCTTCCAGTCATTGCAAATCAAGTCTTGCTTCAGTGTAAACAAATTATGGGTTATTTGCATTTTACCATCAAATATGACTCGGTGAAAACTTTAAAATTAGAACGAGACCCAAGCTAGATGTGAACAGTTTATTTACACAATCTTCTCTCATCTGCTCAGTCATTTACTGCAGCTTGTCATGGCTAAAAAACAGATCATATCAATACATTTCATTCCCGATGTGCTTACCCATTTCCATTACAGAACCATTACCTTATGAACAATATACATGTCAACTGCACTGATTGTTCAGATGTTTCAAAAATATTTGATATTATATTATATTTTGAATTCTTTATCTGCCTGCTTTCGATTGTTAAATTATAATTAGTTTATTTAATTTTAGAAGCAAGGCTATGACTCCCTACTACAACCATGCTTGTTCAGGTGCAAACCAGGAAAAAAAAAGTGGAACCACAAATTACATAGTAAGTCTAAAAGATTTCTAAATCAAAGTTTGCATGTTTCACAGAGCCCTTAAAATGTTGTTGTCAATAAAATGGCAACAGAGGAATTATGTATGCTCTTAGAGAAATCTCTGCAGAAAAATATGTACATTTAGGTAAATTACACCCAGTGCAAAATCGACAAATTTTCAAACACTAGAGCTTCTCAAACACATCTGGCTTCCTCCCAGAGTCCAAAAACATGAATGTTAGGTTAACTGGTCTCTATTACCCTTGGGTATGAGTGAGTGTTCATGGTTGTTTGTTCTGTGTGTCTCTGAATTAAAAAATGGACAGTGAAGCAGCAGCAAAACGTTCCATAATATGGCAGCTGCAACGACAAAAGCCCGATCTCTTACATGTTTTTATGTAGTGCCTAACACACTCTGTCCTTCAATTAATCCTCTTGTATATTTAAATCTGAAATTAATTTTCATTTGTGTTTTTTAAATTTTGACACTCATCAAGGTTTTAGAATCAAATTATTTTTAAAAGTCCTGTTTCTGGTGTTTCCTCATCCCAGTTCTGTTTCCTCAGTGACTCAGTTCTTCAGTCCCTCCCCTACAATAACTGTTGTTCACTTTGCATTTCATTACAGCTTTTACTGGTTTTGCCTAGTAGTTTTATTTCTTTGTTTTTACCTGCTGTGAAGGACTTTGGTTTACCCAAGTTGCGTCTATGTGAATAAAGGTAGCTTGCCTGATTTACACTGAAAACTCACAGAACAATATTTACCTCCGCTTTCAGTTGATTTTGTCTGTCTGTCTGTCTGTCTGTGTGTTAATAACTTTATGTTAAAAGTTACAGACAAATATTTTTCCAGAGGAGTCGTAGTCCAAGGAAGAATCCATAAAATGTTGGTAGTTATTCAGATAATGATCGAGATCCAGAATTTAATTTTTTTATGGCATCAGTGACCCTGCGTTGGGTGGCAGAGTTATGTAGTCTCTGACTGTCTTGTTCAAATTATAGTGATGACTTCATCAGGTATGACTATGTTGATAGTCTGCCCTCCTTCACAAGAACTTCAAACTGATGGTGGTGGCGCAGAAAACTCTGTTCTTATAGATAAATTAAGCAGATTGTCATTAAGTCATTAAGAAACATGATAGTGCATACTTGCTGCATGGTGTTAGTGTTGTGCTCACATGCCATAATCTTCCCTGATGTATCCTTACATTTTCAGGGAACATCCTCCTATTTATAAAGTATAGAGAATATGTCAGGGATGCAAAAATAACAAGAATGACAAGAGTATTGCATCCTCTAACTTGACTTCACAATGAGGGAAGATTTTAATATTTGCATGGTCTTCGCAATGCTTTTTCTTTTAAGATTCTGTGCCTATCTTTAAAAGGATCTCTCAACACCAAAAACAACATCTCCACACCACATGGAGATACTATTTATATAGGAAGTGGCCACCATGATATGTTTCATAGAAATCAGACTCAAATACAAGCAAACAGGAAACAGTGTGTCAACCCACTAAGAGCGCAAGGTGTCCTTTGAAAGTATTACCACAAGATTTATCCCTCAAGAGAGAGTACTAGAACTTTAACGCTGAAAAGGAGAAAATATCTAAAGCGCCATTTCTGGTTAGTCATGTAAAAGATTAGTGAGGTGTAAAGATCTGTGATCAACGGTATCAACAAGCCTGTGGTTTTGGAGACAGAACATGCAAACCGGATTTGTTCTGTTTTATTTTCTCTTTCCAACTATCTCAGATCAATGCTGTGGGAAAACACAACGGAGGACAAAAGGAGGTATTCATTCAAGCTTTCATCTGCTAAACTGATATTAAAAGGCATAACAATTCATGTGTTGAATGCAGAAATTTATAAATAGCTTGTCTGTATATTTTAGACAAAGATGCAGCTGTAAAACCCATGTCTGCCGATCAGCATCATCACTACAAAGTTGTGGAGGGGGAAGTCTTTGTGATGCCATGCGATGAATTGCATGTGGCGTCACCTATAAAGTGGTTCAAGGCTACTAAAGGCAAAGAATGTGGGAAAGAGTTTGTGGCTGAAATGGAAGATTCTGGAGCATACAGCAGCCTCACAGGGTAAATAATGTGGCCATGAATGTATGTGTACGACCCTGATTAAAGCATTCATTTTAGCTGAAAGCTATGTCTTAATCAGACCTATGAAAGATGTTCATTTAGTTTATTACAGTGGAGCACAAAACTTTATAATCAGATGTTAACAGCATTAACCTCTACTTTGGATGTTCGCTTGATGACAGCAGATAATCTGCCTCCATCTCATTCCCACTCCTTTCCTTCCTGCTCTGCCAACCGTTTGCATATCCTCCATCACTACAGATATGAACCTTCAGCCCAACAGTTTCATATTTTAACTCCATTCACTATATTGCTTGATGAGTTATGACTTTTAGATGAATATTTATAAGGTGTTCCTTAAAGCATATGTTCTATTTATCTGTATAGTACAACTGGTCTGACTGGAGTGTTGTTGATCATATCTATCCATTTTCTAGTACATCCAATCGAGGCTAATAAGTTGACTGTTAGATCTTATTGCAATTTTGTATCACAGCTTCCTGAATGTCAATGGTATTATTTTTTTACTGGGTGATCTTTGGTTAACGTTTCAACTCCCTGTTGTTGCAGATACTTGACTCTGCAGGTCATCAGTAAAACTAGTTTGAGATGTTTTCAGCCGAATGAAAGCAGTGTGACGTTGCAGGTGGACGCTGGTGGGAAAATCCACTGTCCTGGGCGTGACTGTTATAACAACACAGCTGTGGTTTGGTACAAGGTGAAGTACATACAAGTGCAAGATAAAAACATTTCACAACATCTAAGACCACTTCCTTGCAGAAACTATTTACATTGGTTTTCCATGAATGAGGTACTCCTTCAGTGTCATATGGAAAACGTAACATGTTGGGAGATCTCAGCAGAAACTGACTCATGTGTGGATTCTTTCAGAAAAACAAAACTGTATCTAAGCAGTCTAGAATTTCCTGTGAAAACGAAGGGCTGCTACACCTCTGCACAGTCTATGAAGTGGACACGGGCGTATATTATTGTGACAGACAAATAACTGAACAAGGAGTTATGTGGACCTTCAGGAGGGCCGTAAACGTCACAGTCATACGTAAGAGTGTTGCTTATTTCTGTGTTTATTATTTAAAAACCTAATCTTATAGAACTTCATGGTGTTGACTTGTTTAAGTTTAAGATGTATTACTTCCAATCCCCCCTTTAAACTAATTTGTTTTGTAGGTCATTTAACTCTTGCAGGGAACCACTGTAGTATGCATGTGTTATGCCATAACTACCACAGTGAATCACACTTATGTCAACATTAAAGAAAAAACAAATCTAAACAGAAGTTTTGATATGTCACTTAGCACCTCTTCTTTAGTCCAGACCAGACATACTGCTTGCACCTGTTTTAATAATACATCAAGTTTGTTTTTACCGAATTAGTTACAATTACACTTCTACAAATACAGCCTGTATGAAATCTGTACCTGTGACAAAAATAGTAAAGTTTTTTTTTTATGATATTCAGTTTAATTAACAAATGCAATGAAATAATGACTAATTCTACTTTGCTTGTTCAGAAATGCTTTTTCCCTCTTTGAAACATAATTTTCATCACTTTTCCACATGTATGCATACCCCACCTCCTCCTACCCTTTCAGACAACGCTTCGTTTAAAGGGTTTCATTCTAAATCAATGTGTGCATCAACTTGTGATCAGGTGCAGAATCATTTGCATAGAATTGTGAATGAGAACTTCAAAAAACGTTACAGTTAATGAAATGAAGGGTCATAGGGAAGCATGTGGCATCACCCAAACATTTTATATACTGACACTACTTGAGAGATCTTTTCCTCACAAGTGTTTGTCTTTCTTTCCCCACCCCCTGAATAAGTTCACTGAAAACCCCAAAACCATGAGGCTTCTTCTGCGAAAAGTGGTTGACTGTTTACATGGTTGCTGGAATCTTTGCTCTGCTGTTGTAGACGTGTAGTGTCCAAAAATACACAATGTTGTGTTTAATATACAGATTGACCGTCTAATATACTATACCTTTGTAAATTTCTAAACTCAGATTTATCACTAAATAAATAGCAATACAAAGTCAGTCCTTAAGTCTGAGGCAGAGGAGAGGTTTCAGAAATGCAAGATTCAGTTTTTCCATTGTGGTAATGTGAGCGCCTACGCTGATGCATGTGGTTTTCCTTTTCCCACCAGAGTCTAGAAGTATTTTCTGCAGTTAAACCTCAACTCAAACTCCAAGTTCATTTTAAATATGAAACATCTGCCCATTTCTTTGCACCAATGTTTTTGATTTTCCAATGTTATGTAACAAACAGTTATTCACAGAACAGAAACAGAATTTATTTTATAACTTTACCGCTTAGAAAAATAATAAACCAAGAGATACAATAGAGTTACTTCATATTATTTAAATCACTCACTGGCCAATTTCTTAGGTACAAGGGTTCAAGTGCTTGTTAAATATAACAGCGAATCAACTAATCTCATGTCAGCAACTCTTTGTATTTTGACATCTAAATGCATTTTGTTTATGTTCTTGTGGCACTAGTTTATTTGCAGTACTCAGATGGAAAATGGGGAGACAGAAGGGGGAAGACATGTAGCAAAGGTCCCAAGGCTGAGAATCGAACTATAGCCTCTGTATGTGGGGTGCATGTTCTAGCACTACCTCTCACTGCCCTGATACCGTATATAAGTAACTTTGAGCATACCATGGTTGGAGGAGCCAGTCGGACTGGTCTGAATATTTAAGAAACTGCTGATCTAATGGGATTTTAATGAACAATCATTTGTCAGATTTATAGAGAAAAGTCAAAAGGAGAGAAAATATCCAATGAGCTCCAATTGTGTGGACACAAATGCCCGACTGATGTGAAAGGTCAGAATGGGAAGACCGGTTAAGATTGATAGAAAGGTCACAGCAGCTTAAATAATCACTCCTTACAACCAAGGTCAACTACATCACATTGAACATAGAGGCAGATGGGCGGCAGCAGACCACATTGAGTATGAACAGGAAACTGAGACTACAATTTGCAAAGTTTGCCGACTGTCACCTGGTCCGATAAGTCTCGATCTAAGCTGTGGCATTCATATAATAAGGTTAAAATTTGTTGTAAACAACATGAAAGCGTGACTCCATCCTTCCTTAGATTGCACAATCTTGGCTGGTGGTGGTGATGTAATAGTGTGGGGGATAATGTTTGGCACACTTGGGGCACCTTACTACCAGCTAAGCATGGTTTAAATGCCACAGCCTACTTAAGTATTGTTGCTGACTATGTCCATCCCTTTATGATAACATTGTACCTATCTTCTGATGGCTACTTCCAATAGATAAATGCACCACTCTATTGCAATGACCTCCATGGTCACCAGATCTCTTTTGAACAGAGCACCTTTGGGAAATTATAAAACAGCTTTGCATCTTGGATATGTAGACACACAATCTGCAGCAACATTGTTTATTCTATCACTTCATTATGGACCAGAGTTTCTGAAACCTTGTAAAATCTCTGCCTCTAAGACTAAGCTCAGTTCTAAAAGCAAAACTGGGTCTAACCTGGTAAAGGTGAGTGGTGGGTGTTTGCATCAAAAGCCACTGGGTACCAATGACACATAGCCATTACTAGCATGTTCCCTCACACTGCTAACTGTAAATAATACCTATTTCATTTCTGCATTTACTTGTCACTGCTGTGAGGAATCTACATGAGCATTTTACACTCTTTATAACTTCTCTTTTTAAAACAGCTTAATAACTTAGTAACATTAGATCAATGTAATCCCATAACGTGCTCACAGAGTTTGGAAACATTTTTATACAAGTTTGTTGTATAATGGGAGTTTTTACTCTCTTTCCTCCCTGCGCACCACCGGGTCCGTTTCTCTCCAGTTCCAAGACCCAACCAGTAAAACCAGCAAAGTGTTTACCTTGTGAAATAATGAGAAATTGTTAAGTATAAAATCAAGATTTAATGCCAAAACGATCAATGTACAGAGTATACAATTGAACAGATACAGAATGACATTCACCTTCGGTACCGGGCCCCCCTCAGCCCATCTTAGGGATGAACCGAGAGGAGCAAAGAATAGAGCGTCAGTCCTGCTTTTATCTATGCCTGTTCTTAACCCTCCTAAAGGTGTCATCCTCTTGTATCAGTTTATTCTTGACTATGTGTTGCGTTTTATGTGAAATCAACAGTTATGTTGTGTAAGCTGTAGCAGTGAGTGGTGCGGCAGATAAGCAACAAGGGCAGATATATTTAATTAATTAACACCATAATAGTAATAAAAAAAGCAAGTAAAAAATACAAAACCTCTGTTTATTTTTGTGGCTATACTAAAACCCACACAAATGTGATTTACATTCATGTAAAAAAAACAAGGTTTTAATAATAGTCACTACAGTCATGTGAAAAACTAAGTACATCCTTGATTATTTTTTAGAATCTAAGAGGGAAAATGGGTGCCAGGTAAAGCCAAATAATACATTATAGTAGCTGAACAATATGTTTGTGTGACCACCTCTTTAAAAGCAGGCTCGTTAGTAATTCAGTGCTCTAGAGCATACAGTTTGTGGTAATGAAGAAATTAACAATAATCTTACAGAACAAATAGTTGCTGCTCACCAGACTGTAAAGGGTTATTTCTATATAATTATAAATGAATCATTCTACAGGGAGAAATATTATTTAGTTCAGTTCAGTTCAGATCCCAAAGAGTGATACATTTTTAGTCTACCAGTCCATACATTTACCTCTAAGAAGCATCACCTAACCAAAATCATTAATTAATTGAATAAAAACACAGTATAAGTATCACAAAAGAAAATAAAACACACAACAAAAACAAAACCAAAAGCCTTTGAGTTTATTGATTTATGAAAAAAAACAATTCTCCCAAAAAATGACATCCCAACAAATTCACCCAAGTTTAGACTGTGCAATACTTAGAAAAACTAAAAAAAAAAAAAGACTAGACTCAGACTCTAGAAGTTTTAACTAGTATGTTAAATGAGAAAGTTGATGACAGGACATATAGAAAACAGCTAAACAAGTATGGCATTTTTAGAGGGTCTGCCAGGAGAAAGCCTCTCTTCTGTAAAAAGAAAATGGCAGCATAAATTAGGTTTGCAAACTTTCATCTGATTGAATGATAACATAAAAACTCCTGCCTTCTGCCCAGCATGGTGGTGGAGGGGTGATTATATGGCCGTGTTTGGAGGAAGAATCTCTGTGTTGTAATAGTCCAGGTGAAGTCTAGACCCTCTACAACAATATAAGAGACTGGCAA
The DNA here is from genome assembly GCA_036250325.1 of Characodon lateralis. Lineage (NCBI taxonomy): Eukaryota > Metazoa > Chordata > Actinopteri > Cyprinodontiformes > Goodeidae > Characodon > Characodon lateralis. Next base: position 25,329 of record JAHUTJ010016785.1, read on the forward strand.
GAAAATCCAAAAGAAAATGGGTACTTCAGGTTATTCCTACTCAATCTGGTCCTGGCTGATAATGCATAAAGTGTACTGAGTTTTCTTATATGATTTAATGACAGTCACAGAACATCGGTGAAATCTGAACTGGCTTCTCAGATTTCCTGCACAGGGGTCCCAAAGACTGATGAAATTAACAGTATCCTGATTTATTTCTTTTTGTTTGTTTGTTTTTATATTGGAGTGTTTCTGTCTGTCATAGCAAATTTCATATCTGGTTAATATTACATCTTTTTCTGATAAATCCTTTAACATGCAGAATGAAAATATAACTTTATTTCCTGTTTCCACTCAGCACATTCAAGCTCGTCTCCTGAATTTAAGTATCCTTCCGTTAACATGACAGAGGAGGTTGAGCTTGGTAAGAGCATTTAACCCCTAGGATGCAACTATCTGGAATAATATCAAAATAAAATACTACCTTACATTACTGGTCCTATTGTTGCTGTTTTTAAAGCATTTTACACTTTTTTTCAGAACTTTTTTTCTGTTCCAGGTCAGCCTCACACGTTAGAGTGTGAGGTAATCTTTGATGTTGAGGAAAAGATTTCTCAAAAAGTGCAGTGGTTCATGAATTTTGGTGGCGATACACAGAACACGACCCTGCTACACATGGAGCAAGTTCAGTGAGTAAATAAGAGTGATTTGAACTGTACTCACAGTTTTGCATTGAAAGTAGATTAACCTTCTGCTAATTTTCAGAGTAAAGCAAATGTTTCCTAAGGTCGAGGTAACACAGAAATCCATCATAAAAGAAGTGATGCCACAGCACCTGAAGCACACATACACTTGCTTCGCCAGCAACGCTGTCGGAAACAACAGCGTCACAATTAAACTTCAAAAGAAAATGCAAGGTAGCCTTAATGTTCTGCATATGTTATTGATTTTGAGCAGCCATGTTAGAATTATCAGAATTACATTATTGCTGAAATACAGTAGCTCTATATGAAACACACAACAAAACTTGACTGAGCTGCGAAATGTTTACAGTGCTACGAAAAAAGTATTTAACCCCATACAGATGTCCTCCTTTACTTGTCTCAGTGAAATGTTTCACATCATCAAAGAAATGTTAATATCAGACCAAACTATTTTAACCTAATACAAGAATATGTTTCTAAGTGATTTTGTCATTTTGGAGGAAATAGAAAATCTATACAAACCAACCTGGCACTAAGCAGAAAGGAATTCCCACATAGTGGGAACACAAAGACACATTTATCAAGAATCATCTTGATGATCTCCCAGACTTTTAGGAAAATATTTTGTAGACTGACGAAACAAAAGGGGAACTTTTTGAAAAGTTCTGTCCTGCTACATATGGTGCTAAACTAACACAGTATTTCAAAGAAAGAACATCATATCTACAGTCAAAATCGGTGGTAGTGTGATGGTCTGGGTCTGCTTCGCTGCTCAAGGAGCTGGACAACCTGCTGTTATAGATGGAACCATGAGTTCTGCTCTGTAGCAGAAAATCCTGAAGGGGAATGCCCAGCCAGCAGTTTGTGACATTAAACTTAAGCCCTTAGATTATGCATAAGAACAATGATCCAAAGCACATCAGCAAGTCCACCTCTGAATGTCTCAAAAACAAATTAATGTTTTGAAGAGATCTAGTCAAACTATAGACTAAAATCTTATTGAGATGCTGTGATATGACCTTAAACAGATGGTTCATGCTGGAAAACCCTCAAATGTAGCTGATATAAAACATCCCGTAAAGCAGAACTTCCTAAATTTCTTTCAAAAACTTATTGACAGTTATTAAAAACACTTGACAGATGTTGCTACCATGGGTGGAACAACCAGATAACAGGTTTAGGGGTATTTACGTTTCCACTAGAGCCAGAAGGACTTTGACCCTTGAATAAATCAAAGCATCATTTGAAACGTTTTTGCATTTACTCGGGTTACCTTTGTCAGATATTAACATTTGTTTGATGATCTGAAACATTTAAGTGGGACAAGAAAGCAAAAACTATAGAAATCTGTAAGGGGTAAATAATTTTTCACAGTTCTGTATGACGTTTTGCTATGTGAAAGGAGAAAGAAAGGTGTGTTTACAGAGCCCCTGATTGCTCTGATTGTGGAAAGAGAGTTTGTTTAGTTTATATTTTAATAAAAGAAATTGCATACACATTTATATACTGATTGATCTAGAAAATGTAATATTGGACTGAGCCAAACAGTGCCTACAAGCAGACATTTTTATTAAGTATTAATATAATATTAATATTATTTAGTGTTAAGATAGCTGCACAAAACTGAAACTGTTATTATCAAAACTATTAATGCAGGGTTGCAGTTATTTTTCTCTCCAAAGATAGAAGATTAATGTGAGGGCAATCATAACAGAAAAGTAATTAATCGAAAATCTTTACATTTTATTTTTTGTTTATCTTAATATTTATTTTTTCCCCCCTATTTTAATTGTTGTACAAAATTCTCTCCCAGTAAAATCCTTAAACCCAATCCCAAACTGGCAAATGTACAATTTCTTTAGCAGCCTTTGTTGATTTTTGATCATTTGTTTTTTATATATACACTTTTATTAGCAAAAATTGATAATATATCTTGTCAATTATTTCTAATCTATATATCATTTATTAATATATAGATTAGTTTGCAAAAAAAAAAAAAAAGTCACTTAGTTTGTCTGATTACATGTTGTAATAAAGCTAGACAGTAGTACAATTTATGAATGTGTGTCGTTTTCTTTCAGTAAAATGGCCATCACTGGTTGGCTATCCCTTTGCTTGTTTTCTGCTGGTAGCTGGACTGGGAATCATTGTGCATGTCAAGTGGCTGGAATTACAACTAATCTTCAGGTCCCACTTCCAGTTTGGAAAACTCGATGGAGGTCAGAAAACACACACACTGTATGCTATGGCGTTTTTGTCTGACATTGTACAATCTCACTCTAGTGAGCCATGCAACTTAAATAGCAGTTTTCTGATAACACCATGGTGCTTCTCATAAAGATGGTTTGTTTTAACTTTTATTTTAGTCTTTATATCCTTTCTTACCTTGCAGAGGAGAAACAATTTGACATTTTTGTGTCATATGTGTGGACGGTTCCATCAGCTGGGGAGGCAAATGGTTTGTCCCTTTCTTCCAAACCTTACACTGAAACAGGAGGTATAGGCCAGTATGCATGATATCATGGTTCTGGCTCAGTATTTAAAGTTAATAAAGCAAGTCATTTCTTGTCTTCTTCGCTGACAGGATGTAAATCTAACACAGAGATGCAGAGCAGTGAGGGACCAATAGAAAAGCTGCTACCACAGGTGTTAGAGGACCAGTCGGGGTATCGTGTGTGTCTGCTGGAAAGGGACATACTTCCAGGAGGAGGTGATAGGATCAGATTTGTGTTTATCTATTTCCACAAAGGTTACTGGTGTGTTTTAATTATTTGATTTTGCCTTCCAGCTTACACAAACGATGTGGTTCTCACTATAAACAGCAGTCGAATGCTCATCTGTGTCCTGTCGGCTGAATATTTCGCCAACAGTAATGCTGTGTTTGTACTGGAATCAGGAGTCAAGGTAGGCCAGCGCTTTTCATAATGCAGAGGTATAGTCTATTTCTTCAATGTATACTCTAGAGAAAACTGGAAAAAACTAAAATAGAAACTCTCTCAAATAACAAAAAATGAAGTCTTTCATGGGGTAGTCTGGACATTTTTAAGTGTTATCAGCTGTCAGTATTTTGTTTTTTGAAAACCGTCTGAAAAACCTGCTTGGGGGAAAAAAACCTAAAATGACCTGATATCATTTGGTGCACTGATGCAGCTTAGTGCAGACGGGAGAGTAAATGAAATATGACATTTTTCTGACTCTTAGTGTACAGGTATATGTTTACAAGAATCCAAATATGTAACAAAGGATTTATTAATAAATGAAATGCATTATTAAAGGTTATGCTAAAACTGGTAAATTTGTGCAAAATGACTAAATCAGCTCTATAGGTCAAATGAGCAACAAATTATGCTTTTGCCCAATTATTCAAAAGGTTTGAGTTCCTCCTAACATTTGTTTTTACATATTTATGGATAATTCTCATTTGTTTATGCATATTTTAAAAAAATAATGGTGTCAAACCCACGCCTACAAAAACACTTCTTGGGTTTCAGAGAACCAATTTCTCTTTAGTGTCATCTACGTTTCTCTAAACTTTGTACTGTGATTCAACGCAAAACACATCAAAGAGCTTGGTGTCATTTTATTGCTGATTTGGCATAAACTGAAACCAAGAACAATCCACAACAAAAACCACTGGGAACGCTTAATAGTTTCTAAATGGTTCAGTTGAACGCTGATTTATTGTAAAATCATTTTAAGCCCAATGACTTAAACTTCTTCCACATCTTTAGGCTCTACTGCAAAAGTCTGCCCCCAAGATGCTATTAATATGGACCGGTGGAACCTCTTCATCTTTCATCCAGCCAGAACCCCCACTTCCCAAACTGGTGCAAAGAGCCTTGAAGGTGCTCCCCAGTCTGCAGACGAGCACAGACACATCTCCCACGGCCATCAGAAGCTTCTGGACCTCTTTGCAGAAAGCCATGCCAGCTCATGGAGCGAGACTGGCTTCACAAGAAAACTGAGATTTGGGAAACATTTTCCCTCACAAGAACTCCCACCTATTATTCATGTTAGGATTTTAAAACCTCTGGTAATCACAGACTTTACTAAAACTGTAAGTCTAAAGTTGGATCTGAATGAAAAAATGTCTCCATGGTGACAGAGATGCAAACTCACCAGGTGTTCATTTTAAATGCCAGAAAAAAAAAGTAATTTTCCATCTGTAGTAATTTGTCAGTTTAATCAAATTTCCATCAACTCTGCAGCTTAATACTATAAAAAAAAAAAAAAAAAAAAAAAAAATTCTAATATACATCAATAAGGTGTAGTAGATCAGGATTTCTCCTATTGCTGTCTGCAATAAATAACTAACAGAAACACGTGAATCATTTGTCTATATTCAGGAGAAATGACTGACACAACAACAAGACTATAGTAGGTGTTGATATATTTTATTTGGGGGTGTCTGAACAACTGTTAGATAATCCACAAAAAAATCTAAAATGTATATTTTGGGAAAAAAGTTTTAGGCACAAAATTTGTCAGTGAACTTATGAAAAAGTACCTAAAATGCAACCAAGAAAGTGTAAATGGGAGCAATTTTAGTTTTAAATATTTCACAATAGAGAGACCGACTGAAAGCATGACAAATAAACCACGTTTTGACTGCACGTTTGCCAAGTTGACAGAGGCAGAAGCAAAAAGCTCTGTCACTCGTAGGTGACAGAGCTCCTGAAAGCAAAGGGCTCTGCAATAATGGTGAGAAACTAAATTCAAAAAAGAAATGCATTTGAAAAACAAAAACACCTACATTTAATACTTAAACTCACAGTCTAGTTTGAGGATCAAAAAATAAAACGTCGTCACTATGTACATTTTTACATTAACATCAGACAAGCAACGTGCTTGTCAGGATCAAACCAAACCAGCTGAAGGAGGGAACAAGAAAGTCACAATGACAGCATGAGGGTAGCAACTATCTCAGTCATCCAAACAACCAACAAAGAGCAAGACGAAGAAAAAGTTTAAAATTATTTTCTGGCTAACTTCTCCCTTCCACATTTACCAGTCCGCATGTCTAGAAACAAGAGGTGCTTGACGATTTCTCCTCAGAGTTAGGATCAACCTGTTGTGATTAGAAGCGTAAACACCAGTTAGAAGGCTGAAGGTAGTCTTCATCGCATGCCCACAGAGTTTATGAGCTGTACAAACCGAGGCTACAGCGAGAAAAATGAGCCTTCGAAGATATCCGACAATATTAACCAGTATAAAACCCTCCATTGGTGACATTATTTTGTGGTAGTGATTTACTACTTGTCAGACTGGGCCTTCAGCTTCCTCTCCCAAAGTTTCTGATTATCAGAGAAGCCCTGCTTGCCCTTGTTGAAGGAGTTAGGGCCTGCAGATGTTGGTGTCTCCCTGAAAAGAGAACGACTTTATCATTCTAAGTCAAAGTGAAAAAAAATCTACATGCTGTTGAAACCAGATGTTTACATACACCTTATAAAAAGACGTTTTTTGACATTAAATCGACAAACCTTTTTCTTTTTTAGACCAGACTGAAAGTTATTTCTTTATGGTTGCTACTACACCATCTTCAAACATCCCTACATCAACATCATGCCACTCCTAAGATGGTTGTTTGAAACTATCAAGCTTCTCCCTCACTTGTGTTTCCAACTGCAGCTACGGTCTTCCTGGCCAAACGTTTTACATTAGTTTCATCAAACCACAGGACATGTCTCCAAACATTAAGGTCTTAGTCCTTGAGTGAATTTGCAAACTGCAGTCTGGGTTTTTTATGTTGCTTTTGGAGTAAAGCTTCTTCCTTGCGGATTTGGTCTTTCCGTCCATGTTGGAACAGGACTACCTTCACTGTGCATAACACTGTCCGCAGCTTCAGAAAGCAATTTCACAAATTTTTTTACTTTTGTTCTTGGGTTTATCTGCACATTTTGTATCAAAACATGATAATCTATGTGATATGGAACGTGTCTCCTTCTAGAACAGCATTATTGTTGGATATTTCGTGCCGCTTACACCTGCGATAAACATGGCACCTTCAGTAATTTAAAACTTTTTCCCAAGGCTGAACCAGACTTGTGGAGGTCCATGGTTCTCCTCCGTCCATCTTGCATCATTCCTTTGGATTTTTCCATGATTTCCACTGAAAGACGCAGTTTAGCTTAAAATTCATTCCCATGTGCGCTTTTACTTGCCTAATTTTTTACAAGTAAAACCCACAAAATGCTTCACAGAAGCAAAACACTACTGCCGACAGAGACATCTGAATCAAAAAAGACACATGAAACTAAAGCCGTTCACGTCTTCAAACAGAGGAAAAAATAAATACAGAGATGAAATCAAAGCAAAGATGGAGGCAATGCATTGAACAACTTAAGAGGCATGACTTTACAAGATCAGCCTCCACTGAACATCATCATTGGCGCGATCCTAAATTGTAAATAGGCAAAGCAGTCTCAGCATATGTAGACTTTTGGATTTAAAGTAATAAAAATTAGCACTTTCAATATTCTTGATTTGACAGTAGTAGACATTATTTGGGTAATCCCAACTGATGTAAAACAGGAAAGGTTTGTACTCCTTTAATTTTACACAGTAAGAAAAAAAAGGTTAGCTGTCTTTTTAAAACGGTGTATGTAAACATTGGTGGGAAAAAAAATCAAAAACGGATCCATTCAAACAAAAACCTGGGAAAACTGTCACAGCATTTGTACCTCCCAATGTTCTTCATCCTCATCTTTGCTTCTGGAGGCATTTCTTCTGGTTCACTCTATACCACAGAGGAAGCTAAAGTCAGATACGAATCCTCCTTTTCCTTCCTTATGACATTACTGTTTGTGTGGGTACTTACATCGTCATCTTCATTAAAAACAGATACCAGCTTTTTTGGAGGAAGTGATGGTGCTGTCTCCTTGGGTTTCTAGAACATGTCAGGGACACAAAAGAGCAACCAAAGTAAAAATGCACAGCAAGGCAGCATCCCTCCTTCTTGTTCTGTTAAATGACTTAAAGATCCCCTCATATTTAGCAATAGGTAACCAAAATAAATTACATAAGTTCAGGTTGCTTCAAAACTCAGAAACACTGAGGAATACAATGAATTTGTCTTTATAAACTCAAAGGCCTTGGATTTTAGCAAGCTCATTTTATGCTGTTCTGCAACTACTTTTAAACTAATAAAAAGACTTCTTTCTAGTAAATTTTTGTATTCTGTAAATGCACAATGCATAACACTTACCGTTGCTCCTAGTTTGATAGAAATAGGGTTTGATTTCTTCGCCATCTTACTGCCCATGCTGAAGCCAATTTTGGGGGTTTTGCAAGGTGCTGGTTGGTCTGCTGAGAACTGGTCCTCATCTTCAGGGGTAAGATGGTGAGATGTGCGTTTGACAGCAGTCCCATCTCCTCCCCCAGTGCTACAAGAGACAGGCTTAGTTTTCACTCTGTCCTCCTCCTCCTGTGGCCCTGCTTGAGGCAAGACAACTCGCCAAGGTGAACAACGGCTTTGTGGGATGCAGGAGTGTTCAAAGCTACCACTTCTGTTCTTGTTTACTAAGAAATCAGTTTGCAAATCTGGTGTATGAGTGTCACAGTTAAGGGGAGTAGCCATCCAAGTAAAGTTTTCACCAGTGACGAAACCAACAACATGGCCAGGAAAATAAAGATATTGCAATCTATAAAGACATATATTGATATAATTATTAAGTCACTGCAGCTCCTGATGTGACCATACTAGTCAAACTATTCAGATAGATCCATTTAGGTAAAAAATGTATAACGCCTTTACACAGAATGAGTCAGGCCCTATGCTTTAGATCAAGGTGGTCATAATAAACAGTGTACACTGCATGTTTTACTTAAAACAGAAATAACTGGAAGTAGGTCCACTCAGACACTAACCAAATAGATGACTGAAGGGCTAATATTTAATTACACGATCTATTTTGCTGTGACCTTTAAAACAAACTTAAAAACTACTCCATATAAAAAAAACAATAGTATTCAAAAGTGAGTGAAGCTTCTTGTACCTGCATGTCTAGCCATCACTAAATCAAACGGTAATTTGTGTCTCTACCACCTGTCTTGCATTAAAAGGTCCACCTGTGCAACATCTCAGAACAATGAAAGTCAGATTTAACCTGAACCTGCAGTATTACTAGATAAGCGACTTAATGTGCTAAGTTAGCCTCGGCTAGCATCTTTCGTTTCAATTAGCAGGTAAACAAATCAACAAGACACTATAGTTTCACAAACTCGTGTCAGTGGTCAGCAATTCGCTCCGTTAATTATTTGTAAACTCATTAATATACTTCAATTATCGCTACAGGTAGCTGTAATCCTGCATTAATGGTACTAACATTAGCCAGCTAAAGCTAACATGAAGTCATCTCGTTGAAGTTCACCAAACGCCTTCTTTTAGTTCGAGCTTCTTTTGTGCAAATAGATAGAACATCCACATAACATGTAACAGTTTTAACTACGTTTTAAACATCAAAAAAGGACATGTATCACCTCCGTCGTCGGAGCTATTTTTCCTGTTGGGCTTGTTATCCGCCATCATATCTTTCTCTGGTGAAACTCGCAGTTGTCGGTGAGTGCCGCTAGGGGTTTTTAGGCGCTGTTTGCCCATTTCGCATTTTTCGTAAACAAAATAATAATAATAAGAAGAAGAAGCGCAAGAAATGACAGCCCACTCCAACAACAGTACTGGAGACAGAAATTAGAGAAATGCCGTTAGATTTGAGAAGAACACAATTATCAATAAATTACTGGCCAAATCTACAAGGCAATAACCCGGATCATCCAAAACGTGACATCTTAAAGCCATGCTGGGAAACAGAAAAAAAATGTTTTAAAAGTTTTGGATGGCCCATTGGAAAGATGACTGAAGAATTTCAAATACAAAAAGTAGAAATAAGTCCGACACTACCGCTACCTGTTATACTACCTTAGATTTTACCATAGGCAAAATATTTTTAGATCAAACTACAATAAAGGAATATTTATACAGTTATTATCAGTTCTTTCAGATTTATACAGATGCATCAAAAATAAGTGGAAAAATAGGAGTGGCAGTCATGGTACCAGAGTTTCAGGTGGGGATTGGAAAACGAATCACAAATGGTTTATCTGTATATACAGGAGAAATGTTTGCAGTTTTAACTGCAGTACAGTGGGTGGAGGACATTAGACCATTAAACAATAATTTGTTCAGATTCGAGCTCTGTATTAATGAGTCTAGAACATAATCATTTAGAATGCAGGCCGGATATTTTATTAGAAATACAACTTACATTATTCAGAATACAAACAATGAGTTTAACAATAGCATTTGCCCATATTGGAATTAATGGAAATGAAATGGTCAGATAGGATGTTTAAGAAGGCAACTTCTTAATCATATAAATTTTACAGTTCATATTAATAAATTAGAGGCAAGGAGGATTATCAAACAAAACTGAAGAAATAATGGCAGAAAAGGTGGGATAAGGAAAGTAAAGGAAGGTGGTTTAACATAATAAAAAAGTCAGTCGGATAAATAAGAACTGGAAGAAGGAGCAGAAAAGAGGAAAGGATAATAACAAGACTAAGATTGGGACATACAGGACTGAACAGTACACTTTTTAAAATATTATAGCATAATACAGCAAAATGTGACCACTGTGGGAAAAATGAAACAATAGAACATGATATATTAGATTGTCAGAAATATGAAATAGAAAGATTAATGAGCAGAGAATTTGAGAAAATTAAAAAAAACGTTTAATATAATAGATATATTACAAAGGATATTAGGAAGCAAACAGATACAAATTAGTATAAGACTTTGATTATATATATTATGTAATATAGATATTATTCCATCACAAACCACAGTCCATACAAACTGGTGGCGGTAATGCACACCTCAAGGTTTTGTTTTCCAACCCCTAATAAACACAAGAAGAAGAAGAAAAAGACGAAAGCTTTTTCTCTCTTAAAAAATTTGATGTAATCCAAGCACAGGCGTTGAGAGTGTGTTGTGGTGCTTTTAAAGTGAGTGCTTTGTAGGTGGAGATTGGAGAAATGCCATTAAAGTTGAGGAGAAAACAGATCATGGCAAACTACTGGGTTCATCTCAGCAGTCATGGCAAATCTCACCACACTAAACAAGTGCTTGAATACTACTGGGAGTATGGAAAGTATGGATCACTTTGGGCAGGTGGGGAACCGACTGGCTAAGGAATGGGAAATAGATGCTCTACAGATTTGTCCTGCGGTGACGTACCCAGATGTGCAACCAACCCCCCACCATCAGATCCTCTGCCTGCACTAAAGATCTCCGAGGAAGAGGTAAATAGGCTCTTTCAGCGCATGAAAACAAAGAAAGCTGGAGGACCTGATAACGTCTCCCCATCATGCC
>JAHUTJ010016786.1:0-36354 GCA_036250325.1 Characodon lateralis
TGTTTAATTTGTATTGTATTGCACCGACTACGCCAAAACAAATTCCTTGTATGTCCAAAAATGTACTTGGCAATAAAGCTTTTCTGATTCTGATATATATATATATATATATATATATATATACATATACAGTGCAATGTTTAAAAAAAACATAATGTGATGAAATGTGAAAAAGTGAAACACTGTTTATATAATTAAACTTCTTTTTATTTCTATTACATCTTCACTTATTTAACTCATTAACATTGAGACACCAAAATAATTATTCAGAGGATACAGACAATAGTAGACCTCTACATGTTATTTGACCACTATAACCACAAAAAAAAAAATTTCTAATAGTCAAACCCTGGCTTTAATCATTTCTTAACTCTTCTTTTGGTCTTTGCATTCTACGTTTTCCTCACGCTAACATGAGGTCCCTCTGTGGGCATCGTACACAGCAAAAAGATCCTGCATTAATAGCACAGTAAATGCCATCTGCATTAACAAAAAATTGTGATGGATTTTTCTTGTCAAACATGCATGTATTCTGTTCCAGCATAACAAAATATTTATTCAAATGCCATGTTTCTGAAATAGTGCAATAGTTAACGCTTCACTTAGGGGGGGACTCAGTATTAATCAATATTCCCTGTTTTATTTGCATGCCGACTACTGCGTCTTGACTTTTGCAGATGTAATTTCGCTGAATCCTTTTGAGCTGGAGGTGCCATGATTCATCATTAAAATAAATGCATCAGCATTACAAAGTTGTTTTTAGGGGAGACATTTCGAACATGAATATATTACCAAACACATACAATGTCAGTTTTGTTTGCACTCTGGTTGTCAAATGAGCTGTATGCCACATCCTTCACACAAAATGTGCTTTCAGTTGTAAGAGCATCCTTTATCCACAGCTCCATGGAAATTTATAATTGGAATCCAGCTGGGACTATTTTTTGGCTCAGCTGGGTAGTCCCCTGTTCTTAGTGGTGCAAAGATGTGAATGTCTTGTGAGGCCACTGACAGAGAGGATGGACTCCTTCCACTTTAAGGTTGTTCCTGTCTGGAAGAAGTTTCTGATGGATGAATGGGTCAGAACAATCAGTCAGATGGTGTTGTTTGGATGCCATAGGGAGTCGACCCGCTGGATCACATTATTGCCTTGATCCTGGTCTGGTTGGAACCAAACCATCAAAATCTATGCTTGGTGTCAGGTAAAAAGAAAAACCGACATAATATTGGTCTTTACAGGAAAGATGGAAATCTCTGAGACACAAACCTGTTGCAATTAAATTCTCAAAAAATGACAAAATGTTATTAATAATAACTGAACTGAATGAGAAGCTTTTAAAGTGTAAATACAAATGCTTTATGTAAACATTTCTAATTAATGATCCCAAGTTCTTAAGCAACTGAACTACAAGGTGGTTAAACAAGGTATTATTTTGGTGGTGTGCAGTTTCATGCAATCAGGTCATTTCACCTTGTTAGTTTGTTATATTTTTTCCTTCAACCGATTTGTTTTTTGTTGAAAAATATAAGATTTTTGTCACATTAAAATATTTTTCTTAGTCTAATTTCTGGCATCTTAGCCAGGGTGTTTAGACTGTACATCCAGTTTATCTACAAATAATATTATTAAATATTAAAATCAGCTAGTTTTGCAGAGTTTTACAGGGCTTTTCCACTTTTTTGCAATCATTCTGTTTTCTCAGGTCCGGGCAGTCAAGAGAAATTGGAGTTTTCTGTCAACAACTGTTGTTATTCTGGAGTCCAAATGTGTCTGACATTCATTCTGCAATGTGGGCTGAATTGTACAGGTAGAGCAACTTCATGTCAGATTGACACTGTCATAAATAATGGAACCTCCTTTGGTCCACATCACGCAGGGATAGCCAGCCACCCAGGAGTGATGAAAGGAACCTGTAGAACCCAAGGACACTCATCTAATGGTCCAGCGTTGCCAGTACTACCGTCACATATGTCAATCAAACCACACAGCCGCTGCTACCTACACGTAGAGTCTGGGGAGAAAATATCCTGTCGTGTACATTTGAAAGAGATGAAGATCAAATGCCAGACCACCACAGATGTCTGGACTCTAACATCCTCCACCTCATGTTGGAAAACATTAAAGCTATGTGTCAAAAAAGAAGAAGAAGAAAGAAATCATGATTAAAGCCACAGCACAGAAGACACTGGTCAGTGTTCACTAAAGGAGTGCTGGGTCCTTGAGAGGGAATCCTGCTCTGTGATCATTAGAGGATCTGTGTGCCGAGTCCAGATGGAGCTGTCACGGTGAGGCATGCCTACATGTGTCCTCGGTGTCTGTAGGATCCATTGCTCTGGGCTAAATGGAGGGGGATGGAAAACCAACAAAACCTGGTGCTGAAGGTTTATCTTACACTGAAACAATGAGCGTCTTATTGCAGCAAACATTGACCTTCTGGAGTCACATACACAAAAAGTACATATGTATACAGCCCCAGTCAAGTGCCATTCCCGATCAAAAGAACATCTCTATTGCTGCTGGCTGTGTAATAATGGCCTCCCAAGCCAGACAAGTTGATTATTGTGAATCTCATCTAGCTCATGGGATGTGATCAAACAAGTAACTGCTATGACATTTTTTAAGTATATCTGTAATCTAATATCTACATGAGTAATAGATAGCATAAACTATATATGGTATGATGTCATATACTACCACTCACAAGGCATTATGTGATTTTCTTGCTAGAATGTCAGATATTATTGTCGTCTGTTATGTTGTATCATTTTTTTCTCTGTTATAAAACAGGGCTGTGCAGCTAACTGATGAGTACAACAATGTGATGTAATGCCACATCCTAATTCCTTTAACAGTTTGTAACTGGTAATGATAAAATAATGCGCAGTCCCGTTGTGATCCTGAACAACTAAATAAATCATGACTGCACATTGTTCTTTGTGAAGTATTTATTATCTTATTAAAGAAAATAATCTTATTAAAAAATTATTGATTATTACCTGAACCTCTTATCCTGTGTGGACTCACACAATACAAAGAGCTGCTAACGACAAAATCTTCTTCCAAGTCATTGCTATGTGGATGCTAAGGCTAATAACTGTGTTAATTCATGGCAGTGACGGGGTCTGGGTTAGAGTGTGGGTTTGTGTTTTGTGTGCAACTTTGTTTTCAGTTTCCAGATGGTGCTGGAGTTTCTCAGGTGTGCTGGGTGACAGGTGCAACTGATCTGCTGATTGCATGGAGGAGTATTTAAGCAGGATGCTGCCAGCACTTCGATGCCAGAGTGTTTGCCTTCAGTGGTAACAAGCTCAGCCACTTCTAAGCTATGCTTCGTTCCTTGTCTCTATTCTGACTTCGTGTACGTTCCTTCGCAGGCAGAAACCTGAATCTTTTGATTATCTTTGTTGAACACTGACTTCAGTTCCAGATGTTTCTGGATGTTACGACCCCACTCGGTCTAGGGGTAGGGGGAAGTAAACATTTGAACCAGGTGTTATTGGTTTTGTGAAGGAGAGTATTTTATTGCTTTTCAGTTCAGGTTCTCTTAGTTTTAACAAGATACAAACAAAAGGAGGGTACTTAGGAAGTACAAGCCATTCAAAATAACAGGGAGTAAAATCCAAAATACATAATAACCATGAATTTAAACAAAATATACAACCAGTAGTTGTAACACAAAATCATCCCTCAAAAGGTGGGACAAGCTAACTCAACCATTTCTTAAAGCAAAGAGTCCCAGCTAACGACAAGCAAACAAACAAACAAACAATCCATGATAAAGCTTACCAAGCTTTAAACAAACTCCTCACAGTCAAGTTGGAAAAGGATTCCCAACAAAGCAAACAAGCTGACCAGCAAACGATCAAAGCAAGTTAATGTTTAAAGACACCCAGCGAATTTGGAAGAACCAGGAAATGAATAGTCCAACATGAACTCCTAGAGACTGCAGAACATGCAGGGAGATCCGAGTCCATCAGGAACAGCGAAGAAGAGTGTATCCAACGAAGAAGAGAGTAACCCGGGGAGGTGCAGTAGGATGGAAGAAGAAGAAATCCGATCCCATCAGAAACAGCGGTACCAATAGCATGGAGGAAAACGGCGCTTTGCAGTGACATCGGCCGGCCAGGTTGCTGATGAGGGTACAACACCAAACAAACACATACACACATACGTACATACGACCACCAGCCGTCACACTGGTCGATCAAGATTAGCTACGTTTGGTGGATTTCGTTTGGATTTCGTTTCCAATGACCAAGCTGGCAGCTTCCTGTTTCCTCCATCTTCTGAACCAAGGCATAAGCGTACCCTGTCCACCCTCCAACGCAAGTACCTGAACGTTGAACTAAGTCCTGAACTCACCAGAACTCATTCTACAGCTCAAGTGAAACCATCTGGATTTCTCCGCTTCGCACACCTGGACCCCGACTCCCTCTACCCCTGGCGACCTGACTACACTTGTTTAGTACGCCATTCTCCTGATTACAATAGTTACCTTTCGTTATTTTTGCAACATAATACTTCCCTGTTTCACCAGTTCTCTTCCCCCTCTTTCCATACAGTTGGCGATTCACCCGTTCACGTTCCAGACTCACTTGCTGTAAATAAACACCTTTCACTGATTCAGTTGTTTCCTCAGAGTGTTCTTCTGTATGTGGGTCAGATCTATTACGAAACAATGACAGGCAGTTACTTAATTTAATTCATAAATTATAATAGCATTGATCAATATACTGAATCACAATGATTACACTATCAATATGTACAATATTGTAGTTGCAAAAAACTGCTTGGATGCAATGTTTTAGTAGGCTGCAATACTTTAGGTTCCTTTCATTTACACCCTGCAAACCACTCATACACAGTGAAGCAGTGCTGGAAAAGCATTTGCCCCCTTGCACCCGCATTTAAACATTTCAGATGATCAAACACATTTTAATATTAGTCAAAAATACCCTCAGTAAATGTAAAATGCAGTTTTCAAGAATGATTTTATTTATTAATGGAAAAAGCTAAACCTAACCAACCTGGTCCTAAGTGAAGAAGAAATCCCCCTTCTTGGTAAATCAAGAATTACCTGATTAACCACAAACATTAGAATTCACCAGCCACACCCTAACCTAATTACAGCCTAACCTGTGGAATCAAGAAATTACTTAAAAAGAACCTGTGTGGCTATGAGGGGTCAAGGTAACAAAAGTGAACTTGAAATGAGTTGAAGGTGTGAAAAACTGAACATGGTAAAACTGAGTGCCATAAAAACCAACATGTGATTAATTTCGCCTTTGTGAAGATTAGAATCTTGAATCTTGAACAGTCTCTGTTCCTGTCTCAGGCGGCCCCGCAGGCTCAGCTTCAGCCTCTGAGGGCTCGCCAGGCCATGTTACGGAGGAGCCTGTGGGCGGGCTGCCTCCACGACCAGGTCCTGAGCACCTTCTTGGTTTCCTCTGGGGGGTGCTCATGGAACTCATGCCTGACACACCACAGCCTGACACACGATCCAGTTCCCCAGGGTTCCCGCCTGGGTCCAAGTCGGACGCCAGGTCCAATACTCTATGGTCCCTGCCTGGGTCTAAGCCAGATGCTATGCTCCGAGGGTCCTCTACTCTGCTCGGACGGCCTCCTGGTCAGCCTGCGGGGTCCCGCTGCCATCGCCGGCCACTTCGGTCTCTGCGTCTCTGTCGGCCTTCAAGTCTCCACTGCCGACCGCCCAGGACTCTGTGTTGCGGGTCCTGGCGCCCGCCTGAACTCTGTGCCAGCAGGGGACAACCTCCTGGTCGCCAGCCTGAACTTTGTTTCTGTTTCTGGCCCTCCTGCCGAGGCCCCCACCTGAACTTTGTTTCTGTTTCTGATCATGCCAAGCCTGTCTTGCCTGCCCGTTTATTGTTTTGTCCCTGCCTCTTCTATGTTTGAGTTTTTTGTTAATTAAATCCTTTTGTACTTACTGTGATGCTCCCTGCTAGTCTGCATTCTGGGTTCCTCCATTGCTCAAAGCCTAACAATGTGAAACAAAGTCACTGACATCTATCAATATGCAAAAAGTTACAACGCCATTTCTAAGATGGGAATCCAGTGAACCACACTGAGAGCCGTTGTCCTCAGATGGAACAGCAATGGGAATGGCCAACCTACTGAATTTTTTTAAAGAACTCATGGATTAATCATCCAGGATGTTCAGAATAGAAATCAGACTTGCTTTACCTGGTACTGTTCAGGAATCCTCACCGTCACCATTTAGCATCTCAGTTTAACAACATCATTGATAGGCAAAAAGCCCAAAAAGGAAAACAAGATGTGCCAAAAATCACAGGTCATTTGCTTGGTATGTCATGAGAAGATTACACCTTGACACACTCAGGCCTGATTACTAGCTGCTGAGTAAAAACAAATCAATTCCTAAATGAACTTTTTCCCAAAGCAAGCAGAAATGTAGCTTATAGTAGTGTAAAATGGTAAACAAAAAAAACAAGCTTTCAACCCAAATTATAGATGAAGGGTTTTTTTGTGACAGAATTTTATATATAGTATTAAACTGGCAGACAACAGGATCAAACATTGAGTTAGCTATGCTATCTGGAGATAATTAAATCAGGTACAGTTTGACCTCCTATAATAACAAAAAACAAGAATTATCCTCTGACAGAAACGTCTAAAGCAGAGCATCAGGCCATCGGTCTATGAGATAACAATAAAAAACATATTGCATCAGGATTCCTAACCTAAGTATTACAGGTGGCCTAGTCAAAGCCTGGACCTGAATCCCAACGGAATGATCCAACGGGGCATGAGCAGGACTTTCAAACGTGGCACAGTGTGGCATCGAGGGACAAAATCCCAACATGTAAGAGCCCTGGCCTCAATTTAATATGTTGGTGATCTGTGTTTAGTGACTAAATACCATTTATGGTTCATTATTAATGTGATTTAAAACTAGTGTATTTTTTGTTACTAAAGTGACCCTTTTCTGTGTAGAAATTGTCTAAAGATCTGACACTTTAGTATAATAAAGATAAAAAAAAGAACTCAGGAAGGCTTTTTGTTTCACAGGAACACATTCACTGGGCCCTGTTCAGTCAATCTGGTGTTTTCACTCACTTAATGAGCTGTTTTCTGAAAAGAAAAACAGTGTTTCTTTTTGCTGCAAAGCTGAATTTTCACTTTGATGACAAAAAAGTGTTATGTTTATTTTGTGACAACACAACGTGCTGTACACTTTCAGATATCAATCCGCTTTGTTCATCTGAAGCTTATTATACCAGAACTGCAAGCGGTGCATCTTTTGTAGACACAGAATAAGGCAAAAACTGAAATATTTTATTGTTATATTAATGTCATCAACTTTAATACTTCATTTTTTAATGAGGAACAAGACACTATTTGGTATGTCTTCATTGGTTTTACAAAACATACCTCTGTGTGACAGAGGATTAAGAAGCAGCAATGTGTGAGTTTTGATGAGGAATGTAACGCTTCTCAACCCTAATACTTAATACTGATTTGTGCTATAAACAGATAAAACAAGGGGTTTGCATGTTTTACAGTTTTCCTTGTTTTCTTCCAAAAACAGAAAACCTCCAGGGGTCTTTGTTAGTTTAACATCATTCTGAAACACATGTAGTGCATTGGTATAGAGAAATGCTCCATAAATTCGTGACTTTAAAAATCATGTATATCTTCAGGAATGTTTAGGAATGGGTCGGTTTTTGGTTTTTGGCATGAAGCTATAGCAAGGGTTTTAAGATACTGTCTCAAAAGCACCAAAATTCTGTCATACTGCTCCTGTGGTGTAAAATCATTTTAAGGAGGTGCCACTTAACTCTTACTATATGGCCCCTCTATTGCTGTGTACTGTTGCCCAGGTGGAAAATTAATAACAAATGTTTTACATAGCATCATTAATAGTATGTATATACAGTATATAATCTATATATTAGTTTTGCAGCAGTAGGAATAAATGTTGCTTTTCCATTTTAAATAAAAGCAATTACATTGTACTTTAAAGGGCTGCATGGTGGAGCAGTTCATAGAACTGTTAACTTGCATCAAGAAGGTCCTACGTTTGACTCCTGGTCGGGGGTCTTTCTGCATGGAGTTTGCATGTACTCCATGAGCATGCGTGAGTTCTCTCCATGTACTCCAGCTTCCTCCCACAATCCAAAAACATGACTGTTGGTTTTAATTAGTCTCCCTCAATGGGTGTGACTTAATTGTGACTTGTGTGTGCATGGCTGTCTGTCCTGTATGTCTATTCGTTGCCTTGCGATGGACTTAGCAGCGTTGACCACTGCAGATAGGCGCCAGCACCCCAGCGACCCTGTACCGAAGAAGCGAGTATAGAAAATGGATGGATGGATGGATGGAAGTTGTACTTTACTTTGTAGGTTACTGTATAAATACCATTATATTGAAATATGTTTGCTTAGAGTTATCATTATGTCCAAAGCCTTTTACTATTGAACACCTAGTCATAATTATTTGCCAAGAAAAATGAAAATGATAAACTATAGACTTTACATTATGAAACACATTTTTAATATGAAATTTGTTATTATTAGGTTTGTCTGGTTCCCATACAACCCAGTTTGAAGACGATTTTTAAACAATTTTTATTTCATAAGTTTTATAGACAAAAGATGCATTTCTGATCCCTTAAAAAATAAATAAATTTAAAACTGTAATAACAATAAAAAACATGTTCACAGGAAAAATGACAGTTAACCTCTTGGCTTGTATGAGATTTGTGGTAAACTGACAGCACATCCACACGGCCACCCTAACAATGTTTCAGACTCACAGCACAGCTACATCCAAACAGATCACCTCTTATTTAAACAAATGTCTGATAACATAGCATGCCAAGACAAAAGTTGTAAATCTTTTATTTTACCATTTAGCAAAATTGTTCAGTCAAAACAATGTCCTTCTAAACAATTATAGCTAAAGTCTTTATCGGCATTACAGCAAATGCTTTTTAAAATTTCTAACCTGGATTTAGAATCTTTTTATTTGTGTTTTTGACAATTTCTCTTTGTTGATGAGCTCCAAGTATCTGAGGTTGAAAGGTCTCCATGTCATCACCCTAATCTTTAGCTCTCTCCTCAGATTCTTAACCAGATTCAAGTATGGGTGGGCCCTTGCTACTAAATGTTTATATATTTAGATTAGAAAAATATGTCTAATTTAAAATGATAATTTAGGGCTTTACTATAGTACACCCACAGAGCCATTTGCAACTGCAGTATTTTGCACACTGATATTGCCATGACAATTGTTATTCAATGTATTGTATATACATAAAATATACTTTACTGGCACTGGATCTACATTTTTCACTGGGATGAATATGTCAGAAGGTATGTTGTATGGCAGACCTTCTAAACTGAGTTTTGCACACAAAAATGCTTCAACTTCCTAATATTCTGATAGCTAATGTTTTCAAAAAACTATGTGCCTAATATTAACTAATTTCATATAAACAGTTTTTTAGCTTCCACTTTTTAGTGTCCCTTTTTGTAAAAATTTCATTTGAAAATTTAGTTGAAGGTCTCTCAAATGATTTTCTTTGACAACAAACTTTTCCTAACAAACTTACTGCCAATAATTCAATTCAGTTTATTTATAAAGCGCCAATTCACAACACATTCGAATTAATCCTAACCATTGAACAGTGCAGTCAGATTCAGTTATTTATTCAAATTGGATAAAAAGTTTTTCTATCAAGATAACATCCTGTTTTAGTGTCATTTTGTAGTTTATATCTAAACAGTTCGAAGTCTTTCCGGTTCCACACAGTCCAGAAAACTACCCTTGCTCCTGGAAATGGTCCCTGTATTCTATGTGCAAGTTAAGGCTAAAGGAAATTCAGACAGGGAACCAGAATGAGCTCAGACAAATATTTTTTATTGGCAATTTGTTTTCCTAATACTAAACATCGGTTACAGCACTCTGACAGAAAACTCAAAATCAAACTTATTTCATGTCATAGACAAGCATCCCTCTCATCATTTTAAGATATATTTTTAAAATTACTGCCCCATCATTGTCCCATTTGAAACCTCAGCAGTACTTCTTTCTTTGCAAGACCAAAACAAGGTTTGTGAGCTGATTAAAATATGACGCAGTATATCAGAATTATGGCAGTATTTGTTGTTCTTGGAAACCATTCAACACATAGATCACTTTGAAACTAAAAGCTCTGTAGATATGTACCTCCTGTTCTTCTACCAATTGCGATGCATTAAGTATTCTTTATCTCTGCTTTCATTTTCTGAAGTAAGGTTTATAAAGTTGTGTTTTAGAGACATGGAAAAAGACCTCTACTCTTTTTACCTACCCTCCCTTTGTGCATTTAAGTATTTTAAGTGATTCATAGCATGAATATTTAATGGCAGAAAACTGCACTAAATGAGATATTGCTGCCTCTTGTCCAGTTGGCATATTTGTCTTATTCCCAGAAAGGTTTGAAGTGGTATATGATTGAGTGCAACCTTGATAACTTAACAGGGCACCGAAGACATGATTTCCTTTGTTAATAGCTCTGTTACATCAGTATTTGCCTGAATAATTGAATAATACATTCCAATTAGATCCCTTCAAAATGTGCCAAATTGCAAGATTGAGTAATTCATGAGTGGTATATGCTGTATTCCTCTGTAACTGACAACTGCTTTTTTATGTGTAAGTAATGTTAATCTACAGTTTGTTTGGAGCAGAGCTTCACACAGGGATCACTCCTGGTGGAGGCAGTAATGAAACCATAAATCACAGCATCATTGGACATCTTCCTAGCCTCTGATATTTCCCCAGACACTTTCAGTCCAGGCCTTTCGGCGTGCTTCCAGTGTTAAATAGATTGACCATAGAAGATAAACTTAAATGAGACTTTCAGGGGTTTGGTACTTACAGAGAGAAAGAACAAGAAGGTGGAAAGAGCTGTTAAAATCAGGAAGCATTTTATTTATTAACAATATTTTTGATACCACTAAAGTGTTAAAGCAACAAAAAAGGTGCCATTTAAGGATTTCCTATGCATTGTGCAGCATGATTTGGGTAGAATTGGTATTTAAATTTCCATGAAATATCTTTGTATTGCAAATGTATAAACTGTGTCGGTGATGCAAAGAGTCAGACCCAGTGAAGGCTCCCACCTTCAATGGGTCTAACTTTACATTAGGAATACATAATCAGGTGTCAGTGCATAATACAATGGTCACCCAAGACAAAAGCAGTGGTTGCAAAGTCTCCTGCCATTTCATAAAATTAAGATTTATATAGCTTGGATTCCTATCAAACTGGCACCCTACGAGGGGATTTAAAAGTGTTTAGTCTGCCTGTATTTCACCAGAGTGGCAAATATCATCTTGTGACCAAAACTGTAAATCCGAACACTAACCGGCACAGGTCCCCTGGCTCCCCGGGAAGTACACACATTAAAAGCAAAAACCACAGTTAAGGAAATTATTTTCTTACCTGATAAACTTTCTGTCTACAAACAACATCTATAGTTCACTCATTGGTTCGGCTGTTGATTCCCTGTTTTGGCTATTTGCCCTTGCCATATCATTAACCCTGTTATGTTAAAATAACCTGCTTTGAAAAGCAAAAGATGAGTCGATTAGGATTTATTTATATTACAAACATTTAAGATTTAGAAGTTTTATGGCTCAAAAACTATCCCTTTAACTATATAGTGAGAAAGGACAGAAGCTGCTTTAAATATGTCAGGAAATTGTGGCATGTTCCTGCAGTTAGGTGAGCATCGCTCTACATGATTTCTCTTTCACCTGACTCTGAGAGCTTTGTGGTAATGACCATTTCATGATTGAGTAACACATTCAGCACCTGCCAGTCCAGTAATTAGTTTGGGCTGTGGCATGATAGAGGCCGTTTTTCACCCACGGGACAATGATTGCATAAGAGCTGGCAAAACAGGGCTGCGTGATTGCTTTCTTTTGTTGCAGCTTTGGAGGGTGAAATAGCTTTCCAGGGCATTGTGGGGGTTACCTGTCAGTTCTTTTCTGGCATGTGCATCACCATGTGTCTTCATACCTCGTGACAAATTAACAATACAGTATATTAGCTCAGACACAAGGTCATTGGTGGTGGTGGGCAGTGCTTTATTTACGACAGACCAGGGAAATATTTTATGTTCTGTAGAAATGGGGCAGACAGTGGTGTGACTCTGAAACTCTTCAACAGCAACATGTAATGATTCCCTGTCAAAGAAAAACCCAAGAGGCACAGCTAAAACTAGCAGAACCAAGTAGAGAATACACACTTCAGCCAAAGCTGAAAATAACAAAGCTATAGTTGTAACTGCACCACTGGTTGATGCTTGTCTTATAAGCTGCTTATAAGCTTTCACCTAAAACTACTGATTGTATGTGATGTGTATTCAAAAAAAAAGGGTACAAGGTGAACATGTCTGTAAGTGTGTGAAATTATTACCAATAGCAAAATACCAAAAGTATTGGCTTTTACACGCGTTATAATTATTGTACCCTCCCTGTGACATCTGAGCAAGCCAAATAAATAAACCGGATGACACATTTGATTATTTTTTCCCTTTTGTTTTCCAATTTCAGCTCATCTGTTGCTCCTTTTCCAATTTGTTGCTTGCATTAACCTAACAATTACTAAATAACCGGTTGTTGGATCAGGTCGAAAGAGGTTTTGAGAGTGGTCAAATATTTTCATGTTTGAGTGGAAATTATTCAGAAACAAGTTATTTGTACTAAAGAGAAAGCAGAGGACAACAGCAATTAAAAAGTAATTTCACATTATATATATGTACCCTTTAGAATTGTAGTGTCTAGTTTAGATAGACAGGTTTCACAACTATGCCTATCTCCAAGTGAAACATCTTCCTTTGATTTTCAGAGATAAGTCATTGGGTTTAAGACTACAACTGCAATTACAGAAGGTATGTATCTAATAGCTTTGCACAACCTACTCTTCTTTGCAAACTAGTTCAAGATTAGTTAGACTGGATGGAGAGCATCTGTAAACATCAATTTTCGAGTCTTGCCACATCTTTTCAGTTGGATTTTGGTCTGGATTTTTACGGGGCCATTCAATCACATTAATATGTTTTGATCTGAACCATTTCACTGTAGCTCTGGCTGTATGTTGAGGGTTGCTGACCTGCTTTAAACTGAACCTCCACCCCAGTGTCAAGTCTTTTTGCTCCCTCCAACAGGTTTCCTTCCAGTATTGCCCTGTATTTAGATCCATCGATCTTCTCTTCAACACTGACCAGCTTTCCTGTCCTTTCTGAAAAGAAGCATCCCCACTACATGATACTGCCATCATTATGTTTCACAGTGGGGTTGGCGTGTTCAGAATAACATGCGGTGTTAGTTTTCTGAAACAGGATGTGTTGCATGTAGGCCAAAATGGTTGATTTTGGTCTTTCCTGGCTGGAGTTCTTTCTCCAATGTATTTGCTCTATCCCCAACATGTCTTGAGTCAAACTTTAAATGGAACTTCTTTCAGCAGTCTTTCTTCTTACCACTTTTCCTTAAAGACCAGATTCTCCTACCTGATCTATGGATCTCTACTACTCCTCCAGAGTTACCATGCGCCTTTTGGCTGCTTCTCTAGATAATTCTCTCCTTGCCTGCCCTATCAGTTTGTGTGGACGGCACGGTCTTGATAGGTTTGCAGTTGGGTTATGCACTTTCCATATTCATATGATGGGAAAAAAAGAGTTTTGTGAGATGTTCAAATCTTTTGGTTTTCTTTCATATTGCATTAAGGGTTAGTTAAAGCTGGGTTGTCCAAGTCCAGCCCTCAAGACCTTCAAATTAATGTCTTGTTACCAGGCCTCTGCAAAGCAGAATTACATGCTGACGAGGGTATTCAGGTGACTCAGGTGTGCTGTAGAGGGAATGCATCTAAAGGTTGTAGGATAGTCGCTCTCGAGGACTAGACTTGGGCACTTCTGGATTAAAGCATTATGAAAGCAGCTATATTTATGAGTAATAAGCCAATTTCTGAAGACAATTAGTTGCACTGCATTTTATTTAGGGTCATCGGAGTAAATGTGCCGCGTTTTTATTTTATTTTTTTTTACTTTATTTTGTTTCTCACAACTATTAAAATCAAACACATGAATACAAAACAACAAATTGAGGAGTTTCCAACAGAAAGAAAAAAAAAATCTGCCTTATAATATTAAATTTGAATAAAATACATTAATGATTATGGTTAAAATGTGACAAAATGTAGAATACATTTGCAAGGCACTGTAACACACTTACATATAAACTATGTATATTTATGATTTGTGATGTACATACATGGATATGTTCCTGATGACTTTGCATTAAGACTGTAATCTTGGTTTTGCTGCATTTATGTGAAAACCAGTATTACAAATACAGAAATCCTGCTCCAAACAAGAAAAAAACGCTGCAAAATTATACTCTTTCCATAAAAGTTTACAGTTAAAGTTTAAAAAATTTAAATCACTTTTATAAAGTAAAACAAATTGTTTACCTAACTGATTAATTAGCATTATATTTTTGAATTTGTGTCAAATAGTGTACCAACAAGTTAATTTAAACTTGGTTTATGTAACAGACCTTTACTGGAGACAGTTCTGCAAAGCAATCATGGATCTGGAGTATAAAGGACCCATTGCATTATGAATCATGAAATGAGATTTGAAGCAGATCTACTCTTGCACCAGAGCCATTGGAAGCCTGAAGCCTGGGGGGAAGCTGTTCTGCACAGGATGATGCAGGAGGGGAAAAAAGGCAACAGCGAGAGTGAGAGAGGCCATCTGACACCGTGAACTGATGTGGAAGAAACAACTCAAGTTTTTGTGACTGCTGAGTGAGAACCGTTATAAAATGATGAGAGGCTTAGCCGTTTTTGAATATACACTCTGTGTGTGCTTTGAATATATGAGTGCAGATCCTATTTTGTCTATACCTGAAGTATTATCTCCTAAAAAAAAATAAAAGATGGAAAAATCTTCTTTACCCGTCAGAGAAAATTGGATGTGAAGTGGTCTGTTGGTGCACTTTGATCACACTTCACTGGTGTTCGATTTATGACCGCTATCCTCTGACTTGCATGGTCAAGGCTAAACAGTTTGAAGATGTTTTAGACAGGACGGTTAACCCCTCACCTTGGATGCAGAGCAGATGTGTTCTGTTGGCAACCATCTCCTTAGCCTCCCTGTGCCAATCAAGTGATTTAATCCAGTTGCAGAGGAAAGTTGTACCCTTGGCTATCTTGTTCTAATCCTGGGAAATCCACATTCTTTCCCAAAGCTCCAGAATTAAGTGCTGTCAATTATAGCTTGAAAAAGCTTAAAGTAAAGAGAAACCAGTTTTAGTGCATGCACAAAAGAGCAGAAACAGTCTCCTGTGAATCTCTGAGTGAAACAAGTACATTTATCTTCATCGTAGTACAAAAACAATTTAATTAAGTAAACTGACCAACTAATCTTAATCTCAGCATGTATACCAATGTAGAAGTCTTTTTTAATAGGTTAACCTTGTAAATTGTGATTAGAATGGGATTGAAAATGGTAAAGCAATTTTGCTGCATCTCCTGTTCTCTCTATAGTGCTCTACAAGAGTTTTCTCACCTCTTCAACCCTTCTACATATACCTCAGTATAATACTTGGATTTTATGTGACATAAGAAACCTAAAGTAGTGCATAATAGGCTAGTTGGGTGTAGATCATACATGGTTTTCAAAGTGTTTTACAAATAAACATTTTAGGTAGACACTGCAATAAACACGTTTATTTCGTTTATTAAGTTAAATATCTTTCTTTGCTATTCAGAGATATGTCATTGTGTTTAGGACTACAACTGCAATTACAGCTGCAATTCTATTGGGGTATGTTTCTACCAGCTTTACACATTTAGAGACTGAAATCTTCGTTCACTATTCTTTGCAAAATAGTTTAAACTCAGTCAGACTGGACAGAGTGTCTGTGAACATTTGCTCCTTTTCCAGTGGCTCTTTTTAGGCAATGTGGCTCCGCTCCAATCGACTTCTCTCTACTCGGCACCGTACCTGCTGTGTTTCCACTGATCCACTGATGGCAGGAGCTATGGCAGCTAAAGCCTTGCCTCCAGCCATCAGTGTAGTGCGCTATGGCGATTGTAAAATTACTGTGTGACATTGTCACATTAAAATGAACTTTGTGAAATGATAAAAATGGATAGTAAATAAATAGAAAATAAAAACATAAATAAACTAAATACTAATAATGTTTGTAATGTTGTATGTGCAAGAATGTCTTATATATGTTTTTTATGTATAAAATGATCCTGACATATTAGGATGTAATTTTCTGACCCACATGCAGAACCACGAGTAGAAACCGGTAACGTTTATAACAGGCTTTATTTCTCACAGGAGCAAATTCTCGGGGCAATACAGGAGCAAGTGTCAGGAGAACTGTGGAGGACAGATGAAGTTAGTGGGGAAAATTGCTGTGTCTCTCGTCAGATGTTTGATGAATAATGAAGGGGTTTGCTTACTGTCCTGGGCTGGGAAGAACGCTCGGAGGAATAGCAGTGATGTGGGAGCTGTGCGCCGGAAGAGGGTTAGGATCCGGGTGTCTAACTCAGTTTGTCTGAGGAACCGTTGGAGAGCGGGCGGGCAGGTGGCAGTGGTTGAATACTGCGGGGAACAGCCAAGGAATAGTTTGTATGGTTCAGTTATTGTCTCCTGAGGAAGGCACGATAGGTTTCTGGAAATCAAGCAGCTTACTGGACCTGGAAGTTACAGCAGAAAAAGAGGCTTAAGCAGGCAAGAGTCAAAGATTCTAAAGCGTCTTCAATAAACGGAGTTTCTCGGAGGCTTGAGTTACTACTATGTGGGACCATCAGGCGAAGAATGCTTGTTCTGGAGCTCCTTATAAACCCTCCAGCCAGGATTATTCTCAGGTGTGTGGCATTAAGCCGCACAAAACGCCCATCAGTGGCTCTCCTCAGGGAAGGCAGACTCAGACAAACACACAGACAAAACCCACATTGTGACAGATCCACTGGGATAATTATCTGAACCACAGCCCAGCTAGAACTTATAAAATAAGGGTCAGGGGTTCTGATGTGACTGGGTGGCAGGCGAAGCAGAGGAGAGACGCTGTTAAACTGGTAAAGCTCCAAATTTTGGCTTGAGAAGTTACAATTTTGGGCTTTATGAGGATGTATTTGTCTAAGCCATGACAATAACAAGGACAAGGACTTTAAAGAGCAAAATTGTGGACTTTTGACTGCAGTGCAGTTAGTTTTAGGTTGGATATTGGATATTCGTGTTCCTTGGATTCAGTACGGTTTTCCTCCCGTTTGACCCAATGAAGGCATTCTGATTACGGGCAGCTGCTCTCTGCCTGCTCCCTCCTCCTGCAGATGATGGTTCGCTTAAGGACCATTAATACATTTTCAAATCAAATATGTTGTTTCATGGTGGTATTGTTTTGTGTGTTTTGGAGGAAATTTAAGCGCGTCCGAACAGCTGGTTTTAGGTGTGATCAGCTGGTCGAGGATATTATTAAATACAGCGATCTGCCTGCATGTAATCCAGAAAGCTGATGTGTTCTTGTTTCTTTTCTTTCAGTCTTCAGGCATGGTTTATGATTTGTAAATAGCAAAACTATGTATCTCTGTTTGATCCGCTCCAGCCATTGTGGTCCTTAATATTATTTTAGTCACTCTTGAGTTTTATTAACTCTCCCTTGCACTACCTCAGTAAAAGCTTTCTCATTTTTCCTGGTCCCATGGCCAGTCAGTGAACAGCCACCTGTTCCTGTCACATGTATTCCCTATTCAGCCTGGTTGTACCTGCTCAGGAGCAGGGACCAAGAAACTAGATACTGAAAAAAAAAAACAGTAATGGAAACGCTCGCAATGCGGGCCAAGTGGAGCGGAGGTGGGCCAAATCAAGCCACTGGAAAACGGGCAATAAATTCTCAAGTCTTGCCACAGATTCTCAATCGGATTTCAATCTGAACAATGACTGGGCCACTAAAAGGTGTATGCTTTGATCTAAACCATTCCATAATTCTGTCTGCATGTTTATGTCTGTTGTCCTGCTGGAAGGTGAACCTCTGTCCCAGCAGCCTTAAACAGGTTTTCTTGAAGGAATACTCTGTATTTAGTTATCTCCATCTGCCTATAATTTTTGACCAGAATTCCCACACCATGAAGCTGCCACTACCATGTTTTATGGTGAGAATGGTGAGTCCAGGGTGTTGTACACAGCCAGTTTTGTATGTTAGGCAAAAAGCTCAATCTGGTGTTCTCTGAAGCTTCTACGTGTTTGCTGTGTCCCCTACATAGCCTGTGGCAAACTACTAAAATAACTTCTTGTGGCTTTATTTCAACAAAGACTTTTCTCTTGCTGGCTAGTTGTCATGTCAACATATTGTTCCACATGAGCTGTTGATCTCTTCAACTCCTCCAGAGTTGGCTTTCGACTCTTTCACTGTTTAATGCCCTTCTTGATCAGTCAATCAGCTTGGGTGAAGGGCCATGTTTTGGAAGAGGGTTAACAGAAATGCATCCCACACCTTTCATGTACTTATTTGTAAAAAAATTTGAAAATTATGAATAATTTCAATTAACAATTATGCATCAGTTTGTGGTTTTAATGTGTCAAAATGTGACAGTGGTCTAGGGGTTTGAATACAGTAGATGTACAAGATGTGGTGGAATGTGGTTAATGATTAATGTGTGTTACTTTGTCCAACCACTTTGACAGGCTTCAGCGCTGCATACAAGGGCTTGATACTGTGTAAACATGTAATCATCTTCAAAATCTAAATCTGCAGCTTTATTTGAACTAAATGTGTTTCACAGCTTCTCTGTATTTTTAGAAGTAGGCTAACTCAAATCTCACACATGCCATATGCTTTAAATAATGCATGTATTGAGCTTGATCTTGATCTGGGTCATTGAGGTCTTCTGGGTGTGACAACTCAACGATAGGAATGACAAGGGCTCATTTAACTATATCTGTGGTTCACTTTCCAAAGTTACTGGAAGGAAAGAAGCAGAAGTGTCACATTTTAATGGTGGAACGGAAGCAGCGAGATTGCAGTGATGATAACTCTTTTATATTTTGGCCTTTCAGCGCTCAGTCTTGACAGCATTCTTGCCTCAATTTAGATGACGGCAGCTGGAAGAGTTGTTTATTTCTAAAGGAAAAATGAAAAAAAGACAAATCAGATCTGAGCATCAGAGCTGAGGATCCTATCGTGTAACGATAAAATTTAATAATTGAAAGCTCCCTGCCCTGTATTTCATATTTATTGACAGGCTATTCATCCTGACAGCAGGTTGTGAGTTTTTGCCCCACAGTAATATAGTGCCGATTATCTATAGGCAACAGCATATTTGTTTGAAGCCAAATCGCTACCTCACTCTGAACCTGTCAAAACCTGATGCAAATGAACCAGTTTCTGGCTGACTGCACTCCACAAATTAATAACCGCACACACCCGGCATTACAGCGCAATTAGATTGTCCATTATTTTGTAAACGCCAGCAGAATCATTCCGTCCTCTCAAGCATATTGTCATGTGGCTGCATTTGCCTAACAAACGTGAGATCAAAGGCTCGTTTTTGAATCCTAATCAAATCTATTTCGAGTCCCTCGCCGGTGCTGGATGGCGGACTGTTAGCTGCAGCTGGCACGGTTTGAGGCCCTGTCTGAATACCTGCAGCAGTAAATAGATGGGAGGGAAGGATGATTTGCATATAAAAAGGAGCAATGATAAAAGAAAATACTTAACCTGGAGTTTCTCACCATCCAACACTGTTGGTACCTCCAGCAGAATGACAGAAGACTGCTTTTTATCAAAGGGATCCCATTATAAGATAATTGTATTTATTCTGGTGGGAGAATAAAAAGGAAGGGGCAGACAAAGAACATGGGCTGCAGTGCTGTAGACCAGGATGAACAACTGTAAGAGACTTAAGAGCCCACTTACCTTAAACACAGACACAGTGGAGCGCTAACTGTGGTGTCAGTGTGCATTTGTAAAGGGACCTGTGTTTTCTACCAAGACGACTACTTTGAACTTGTACGAATCCTATGAGGTATAATTCATGTTATGTCAATTACCAAGCAGCACATGTAAAAAGATGAACAGAGGGACTCCCCAACCAAAAATCTTCAAACAGTGTGCGTTCACTTCTCCACCCAGTTAACACTGCTCGTGTCAGTCATGCAGTTAGATCAATGCAGCAATTCTCTGCACACTCTGAGGTTTCTGTCCTGGTTTAGAAGGTTTGTTTGTTGATCCCGAGAGGCGGAGGCAACCTGAAACCACACATTAGATGCATACCTCTGGATTTCTGTTGCTTACAACTTGTATGAAGAGGACTACAAGTCTACAATAAGGCTAGCAGGTAAAGAAACAGCGGGAGAAACGAAGAAGACGAAAACAATAAGAGAAATGGTGAAACATCTCCATCCACATGCCACAGACTTTTAAATGGCCCCACAGACCATCCTTGTCTCTGTCTACTGCTGTGCCTTTTTTATGTCTCTGAGAATGTACATTATCACGATTTTCTAGTCCATCGCCATGTTCATTATTGTCTGATACTTAGCTCTGAACTGAGAAGCTAACTTGGAACTACCATGTAGTGGACATAATGTCAACCTAATACATGCATTGAAAGCATAGGAGTGATGCTTGATTGACAACATACAAACTGGGTGGACCCATTTACATGCATAAAGGGAGCATAAATGGGCCTTTCTGTAAATTGTATAGTGCTCTGAAAAAGTGTTTGACCTCATACAGATCTATCCTGTCTGTGATTTTGTTTTCACATCATTTAGCACGTTATATATCAGACAAGCATAAAATACAAATGCAGTTGAAAAAAGATTTTTTTTTTTATTAAGGGAACAAAGCTATCCAAACCAACCTTGCTGTATGTGAAAAAGTTAATTGCAACTACCCACAAAGCTGAGTTCAATTTAACTAAACACGCTCAGGCCTGATTACTTAAAACAGACCCATAGATTTAAGAAATAACTGAAATAGAATCTGTCTGACAACATGAAGTAGGCTAAAAAGCAACACAACATGAACCAATCTATAAAAAAAAGTCAAGAAGGAATATATCAAAAGTATTTTCAGATGGCGAGTGCTGAGACTCTAAAGTGGAACTAATCCAATGTAAAAGCATAACCCCGCCCCCAGAATAATTAAAAAAAATGTCACCAAAGCGGGCGCTGCCAAGAGACACTAAAGGACATGACCAAATGTGGGGATGAGCGGAGGGGGTTAAGCAGGGGTCAGGAGAACGAGGGAAAGTGGCAGCCAGTTTAATTTTACATACTTGAAGAATGAGCAGGGTGACGCTGGTAGTTTTGCCACGGATAGATCTTTTGAGGTGGAGGATTTTCAACCCCCTGGTCACAGGGGTTAACAGAGGCTTTATGGAGCCCAGCGGGCCTGAGCCTTATCTGTTCTAACTCCTGGCTCAAAGCGCTGGCTGAGCGATGCCTGCAGCTGGCACTTCCAGGGCAGTGGGAAGGACAGAATGGGTCCAGTTTCCGAGTGGTAGAGTGATGTTAGTAGCATCATTGCTAGCATTGGCTAATGTTAAAAGCAGTAACAAACTTTCACGCTCCTGACTCGCTGCAGGGGTATGTCTGAGTGAGGTGGTTTTATACCCGAACCAGGGGCTGTGACATAGACATGTACCAACCTGTACCATTTGAACCAATAGGAAAATTCAACTGCAGTAACCACAGTTCAGCCCAAAGAGGGCAGCACTAAGATGGTTTTGGGACCAAAAATGCAGAATTAAACAAGTTTACATAAAAAAAAAAATGCACAGTAACATAAAGATAGTACCCATAAGGCCCAATTTATACAGCTTATCTGCAAAAAACAAGCTGATTGGGGTTTAATCTCTAAATTTCGCGTAATGTGACACTTCTACTGTTGTTTGCCTGCATTAAAGCAGTTGAATTTTGTAGCAGTTGTACAAAATAATTATAAATAGACAAGTCCATTCCAAATAAAAAGTATAAGCAACAATGTCTGCATATTGATCTTGTGCCACAAAATATTGCAATATTCAAATGCCACAATATTTCTCATCAGAGTGAAATCTGTATGTGTCGTAGTCAGCATCAGCATTCATCTCGTGAAACATCTGTTCGCCCCTAATAGGTATGCTTTAAGCCTGTAACTATAGCTGTCATCAAACCATCAAAGTGTGCAAATTGTAATTACTAAAATAAATTTGCTTAATGAAAACACATCAATTTCGATAGAACTTCTTGTTTTAGAAAAAAAAAGGTTTTGTGCTAGATGAGGTTTTTGTTTTTTGGCCATTTAAAATTGTATTTCACAAAACTGCAATGGAAACACTTTTTTCGCACCACACGAGTCACGTGATCAACAACCTGATGTTACTTTTGGCAAAAAATGACGAAGAAGACGACAGTAAGTAGTTGGAGTATGATGTTATGGCATGAACAAACTTATTCAAGTGTGATTTAAATCGCATTTCTTATTTAATGGAAAAACCGGAATTGGTAAATTGTGTTTTTTCGACATTAGAAGAACATCAACAAAGTTTTGCGCACATTTGTAATGGAAATGCAGCTAATGACTCTTATCTTGAATTAGGCAACATAACAGTTCTTGAGTTCCACTACTGTGTTGACAGAGTTGGCTGATAAAGACTCATTGGGCTCCCTAAAAGCACTCCACCACGTTTAAATCTATTGTCCGGCAGCATTTTGAGTAGAAATTATTTACAAGTGCTGTGAGAATAAAGCAACTGGCTTATTGTTAGCCACTAATGATGCTAAAGTTAGTACCTGCTTATAAGCTGTACAGCTGAAAGCTGTACAAAACTAAAGGGCTATTCTGGAGTATGGACTTCATTTGATCATATTCAAATTCAAAAGTATTTGCACTGATTAAAGCTGAACTAGATCATTTCCACTGAACTGATATCCTTTTGTTCCTTGCAGACTACCTGCAGGATTAACCAATCTTTAAACAGCCCACTGTGCTAAGTTGTTTTCAGAGTCCCACCAGATTAGATTAACTAAACTGTACAAAATATAAAGTGTTTCAAAGAATCATGCTGCTTTCATTCAAACTTTTCAACCAGCCACCACACTTGGCATCATTTTCAGTGGGGTACTTTCTTAAAGCGTGAACAAATTCATATCATTCATAAATGTTTGCAGCATCATTTTCTTTCCTGTTAATCCAGGTGTTTTTGCAAAGGTCTCAAAGATGATCAAAATATATATTAATAAATTTACCATACCTGTTTCATGACAGGAAATTAATTTAACTGAAAACTTCCAGGCTTCAGTCAAGCTACAGATTTGCAGGAATGGAAGAAAATACTCTTTATCTGTTTAATGGTTGTTCTCGTTTCTACATTATGACACCAATAACAAATGGTGGCATGACTGATTACTGACTAGACAGTATATTCTTGAAAACACATTTTTGTGTTTTTGTTTGCTGTAAGCAATAAACATCAAAGTATAAAAGCATAAATAAACACTTGAAACACATCACTTTTTGGGTAGTCAATCATTGCATTTTATTTATTTGTATAGCCCTTTAAAACAGCCGACTAGGCAATCAAAGTGCTTTACACTACATACATAAAAGGAAAAACATTTCATAAAAGGAAAACATCAAACAACCAACAGGAATAACATTAAATCAAAATGAATGCTATAATAAAGTGCCACCAAACTACTGGATATTAGAAGCCTTGGATGTAAAAAGGCCTAGGTCAGGGATAGAGCGTAGGTCCAGAAGGAGCTGGTTCCACAGCCGCTACTACTCCCCGTCACCCCAGTGTACATAGTCCTTGGAACATTCAATAAAAACTGGGATGAAGACTGCAGGTATCTACAACACACACGACACAGCAAATCAGATGAAATCTATTCTAAAACAGACAGAAAGCCAGTGTAAAGAAAATAAAACAGGATTGATGTGCTCTCGTCTGGTGGTACCGGTAGAAGCCAGCAGCCGCATTCTGGACCGGTTTCAGACGACTAACTGACAACTGACTGACACCAACAAAAAGAGTATTCCCGGAGTCAATTCTTGAGCTGATAAAAGCACATATAGCCTCCTAAGTGGTTTAAAAAAGGCTTAACTTCAGATAAAATATGCAAATGATGAAAGCTCGTCTTGACTACTCAATCAATTTGCTTATTAATCTTTAAAATCCATATCAAAAACGCACAGATCAATAAAATATACAAGTTTCATGTTTTGTTTTTTTAATGGTAGATGAGTAAATATCCTTTAATAATCTTCTATAATAAATTTCACCTAACTTTCCAATAATGCCTGGTTCTGCCTGGATGCAGAACTCTAACAGCCAGTGTCCTTAAAAATAACCTTTTTTGCTTACTCTCTTTGAGGAGGGAACCAATGACTCTTGGGGTCAATGCAGAGGAAGCTGTCTTCCATATGATTGTATGGGCTGTAATAATGTTATAACACAACATTTATGTTTTTGAAATTCTTTTTGAAATTGTTTCTATGTAATATTAGAATTTTTTTAACAAATATTTGTTTTTATGTTCGCTGTACATCAGAATTAACAGAAATAGACACTTGAAAGAGATCATTCTGTGTGTAGTGAATCAATATAGCATACAATTTTTCGCTTTTTAATTTAAATAACTGTAACATTTGAGGGCTGCACGGTGGCGCAGTTGGTCCCTGGGTTCGATTCCCAGCCGGGGGTCTTTCTGCACAGAGTTTGCATGTTCTTCCCGTGCATGGGTTCTCACCGGGTACTCTGGCTTCCTCCCACAGTCAATAAAACAAGACTGTTAAGTAAAGTGGTCTCTAAATTGCCCTTAGGTGTGAATGAATGTGTTGTTTGTCCTGTATGTCTCTGTGTTGCCCTGCGATGGACTGGAGACCTGTCCAGGGTGTACCCTGCCTCTCACCCGTAGACTGCTGGAGATAGGAACCAGCTCTCCTGTGACCCACTATTGAATAAGCGGTGTAGAATATGAATAAATGAATGTAATATTTGAGTGCCTTCTTTAAAAAAAACTATTTAGAATAAGCACGCATTTTACATTGTTTGTTTTACAAGTTGGTATACAACTTTGCTCAGCTGTGAGGAGATTCATGTGACATTTCAGTTGCAGTTCAGCAGATGACCAGCTTTATTTGCCTTCCACTGAAACATCTTTAGGCTGCATTTAATGTCAAACTCTCCACACGTCTACCTCCTCCACTGGAAAAGAGACAGCTGGCTGCTGCTGCTGCTGCTGCTGCTAGAGGGCATCACAATGAGCCATGTGGCCTGAGGGATTTAAGGTCTTCAAGAAACCACAAGGACATTTGCCTCATCTCTCATGGGCCCCTTTGATGTTTTCATCGTGTGCTGTAGTGTAGCCATACATAGTTTTAACCTGATGAAAACATAAGCTTTTGTGAAAGAAAATTAGTTCCTTTTCTAACTTCCCTGACCATTCTTCATGCTCCGAAATTTTCAAATGATCTCCGTCAAACTGGCCTGACGCATTGCATAATTATTGTGCCCATGAGGTGACTTTGATGATCAGTGCCGTTGCATCCGCTATCTGTGTGCCAGAACACACCTCTGGGGAGTCGTTCATCTAGATAGGAGAGCCATCAGTCAAAGCAGCAATTGATCGACCCATCAGATGCTTTCATTTTCTTGTGTAATAATCAGCTCAGTTTTGACACCCTAATGTGTAAACAGGAAGGGAAGAGTGGGGCAAATGAATTGTAAAGGGCAGCTCTATGCTTTGTCTCAGTTGCATTTAAATGTGAATGTGCAGACCAGTGCAATATGCATGTTTACACAGTGATTTGCAAAAGTATTTGCTACCTTACAGATTTCTTCTTTCTTTGCCTTTTTGTAGCCCCTTTGAAATTATATCTCATTTATTAATGAAGAAAAGCTTTCCGAACCAATCTGGCAATGTTTGAAAAAGTAAACAAGAGGTTTAAGTTATTCCCCCCCTTGTTAAATCGTCATGAAGGGGTTTCAAAAACATTTGTGTGAAAGCTGTTTAATGCCATACCAATCAAAACAAGAAATCACTACATACAGTAGATCCTGTTAAACAGGACCTGTCTGATAACATGAAGTAGCCTAACAGATCTCAAAAAGTAACACATCAATCCCGAATATAAAGAAACAGATATGATACAAGGTCCTTGATTTATATCAGTCTGGAAAGGGTTACAAAGCCATTTCTAGGACTTTGAGACTCCAATGAGAAACTCCTTATCCACATGGAGAAAATATGGAACAATGGTGAACCTTTCCAGGAGTGGCCAGCTAACCAAAATTACTCCAAGACCCATTGATGAACCATCCAGGATGTCACAAAAGAACCCAGAACAGCATCTTAAGCCCTGCAGGCCTCACTTGTCCTAGTTAAGGTCAGTATTCCTAATTTAGCACTAAGAAAGACACGTGGCAAAAATTACATCCATGGGGGTGCTGCAAGGCCAAAACCACTGCAGACCAGAAAGAACACAAAGGTCCGTCTTTCATTTACCTGAAAATATATTGATGATTAAGACTTCTTGGAAGGTGTGGGTCCCATTATATCTGGCATAAAACTAACAGCATTGTAGGGAAAGAACATCAATGTTGGTGGTAGTATGAAGGTCTGGGACTGCTTTGCTGCTTCAGGATCCTGGCGACTAGCCAGAATTAATGGAACCATGCAGGCTGCTTGCTATAAGTAAATAATGGTAAATGAACTGAGCTTTACACTAGAGCCACATTGCACACATTCACACACCGATACGCAGGTCAGCAGGCAACTGGAGGTTAGGTGCATTGCCTAGGGGCACAAGCGAACTTGGGTTATGCAGCAGGACAATGATCCAAAGCATACCAGCAAGTCCAAGTCTGAATGATTAAAATAAAACTAAATTTCACAGTGGCCTAGTCAAAGTGCATAATTAAATGCACTAATGCATAATTAGGCTCCATTGCAGTGACTGTAATAAGGCCATTCACACTCAAAAACCCTCCGATGTGGCTGAATTAAAACAATCCGACAAAGAAGAGTGGGGCCAAAAATCCAAACAGAGATGAAAAATACTAACTGCCATTTTATCATAAATGTTTGATGGTAGTTGTTGATGCCAAGGGTGGTGCAAACAGGTTGAAGGTTTGGGGGCAATTATTTTTTCTACATACTGCCCGTTTTTTCCTATAATAAATTAAATTATCATTTCAAATCACTTTTTTGCATTTATATTATCTTTGTCTAATATTAAAATGTAGTGTGACAAAAAAGAAAAGACAGAATAAATCTGTAACAAATGCATTTTCAAAGCACTGTATGTCATCAACACTTCATTCAGAGGAGGATAAATATGTTGTCTGTATTGCTATTTTCCAGTGAATAGAATAAGACATACTCATTGGACAGCCCTAAATGCCAAGCAGTTATTCATGATGCATTGTGAGACAGTGCTGGATTAGTGCATTTGGTCCCCCGTTGTGGTCAGTGTGCTTCTAGGACATTAAGAGGCAGGCTGACATGTGTTGGGCATTGATAATGACTGGTTGAATCACAGCATACCCACTGGACTGCTGGGCAAAATAAAAGCGCACAACCATATCAGTCCCAAGCATGGCGGCAATCGGGTACAACAAAGAGCAGTGTCTTGCATGCTGAGCTAAGCTGATGGGTCTTATAGTGAAATAATAAGGACGGGACAGAAAAAAAAAAAACATCATCGAGGGATTTCCTCCTACATTAGGGTATGATAAGCTACCATGTACATGGATATAAGGCGACAAGATTCATAATTTTCAGAGTATATAAAAAAAAAGAAAAAAAATTTTCTAACCTCTAAAGGGATTCGGCATTTCAAGTTGAATTCTTTCAATCCGGCTCTTTGGCAGCACAAAGTAAGTTTCTGTCAATACATTGTTGATTTTCAATGGCCTCTCAGTATTTAATGAGAGGAAAGTGTATAACATCTTGTTTTGTTCACCAGTCCTTTTCTATCTGCCTGGTGAATGGGTTTATTTGATTCAGACTGCGGGTGGGAAAATAAATTGGACCTGTAATTGAGGTCATGTTAGACAAGATTCAGTTTGGTTAGGGGTTTATTATTTTCAACTCGATAATGCAGGCATGCATTTTACTGATTTTTTTTACATTTAGAAAAATGTAAATGATGTAGATCTTTAATGATACGATGCCTTGCAAAAGTATTCCCACCTTTTTACATTTTGTCACGTTACAACCTCAAATTTCAATGTATTTTATTGAGATTTGTATGCGCTAGACCAACACGAAG
This sequence comes from Characodon lateralis, assembly GCA_036250325.1. Taxonomy (NCBI): domain Eukaryota; kingdom Metazoa; phylum Chordata; class Actinopteri; order Cyprinodontiformes; family Goodeidae; genus Characodon; species Characodon lateralis. The sequence continues at coordinate 28,315 of JAHUTJ010016786.1, forward strand.
TAGCATTTAACTGTAAAGTGGCAAGAAAATGATGAATGGCTTTCACATTTATCATCAAGTAAAAGTAAAACAAGTGAAGCTTGCATTTAGCCCCCTAAATAAATATTTTGAAGGACCACCTTTAGGTGCCATGACAGCTGCAAGTCATTCTGGGTATGCTTCAACCTTCTTTGCGCTTCCAGGGTCAAAAGCTTTTGCAGAGTTATCTTTGCAAAATAATTCAGTCAGATTGGATGAAGGGCATCTATAAACATAAGTTTTCAAGTCTTGCCATAGATTCTCAGTTGGATTTATGTCTGAACTTTGACTGGGTCATTCTAACACCTGAATATGTTTTGATCTAAACCATTCCACTGTAGCTGTGGTTGCATGTTTAATGTGCCAAGGTAAAACATCCCCACAGCATGGTGCTGCTTATATTATGGTTCACAGTAGCAATGGCAGTGTTAGTTTTCCAACAAAACCAGCATTTTACATGAAGTTGGAAAGGCACATTGTTTAGTTTTGGGCAGTGCAACGCAAAATAACTAACTCAAAGTAGACTGCGGGACATAGCAGTAACTCAACTTTGACCTTGTTGTTGCCAATTCCATAATGGCCATATTTGTGGAATGCCCAACTAATAGTTGCCTGTCAACATATTCATTCACCTGAGCTGCATACGGTGAAGCTGCAGCTTCACCTCCAGATATTCTGTGGGACCGTTGGCAGATTCTCTGATTAATGCTTCCTGTTTCCTGTCAGTTTAGGAGGTCGGCCGTGTCTTGGCAGGATTGCAGTTGCGCTATGCTCTTTCACTTCTTCATATCTTTATCTCTTTGCAGATCCTGAGAAACCTTACATCTTGCACATAGATGCCAGTGCTACTGGTCTTGGAGCTGTGCTCTATCAAAAACAAGAAGGAAAAGAGAGAGTTATAGCATATGCCAGCAGAGGTCTTTCTAGTGAGTACTTCCATCCACCCCATAAACTTGAATGTCTTGCTATAAAATGGGCAATGACAGAAAAATTTTGTGACTATCTCTATGGCAACCATTTCACAGTCATAACAGATAGTAACCCGCTCACTTTTCTGTTGACCTCAACTAAACTAGATGCAACCAGCTACAGATGGCTTGCTTCTTTGTCTACCTTTTCCTTCCATTTCCTGTATGGAGCAGGAAAACAAAATTTAGATGCAGATGGTCTTTCCCAAAGACATCATGGCAGTCTTTCTGATGATTGCTGTTCACAAAAGGAGATGGAAAGGATAAACAAATTCTGTCACCACTTGCCTAACAGTCTTGTTTCTCTGGACCACCCTATTGTTCCAGCAATTTGTGACAGACAGTTAATATATGGCTTGAACAATGTTGCCTCCAGTGACGATAACATTGTTCTTGTGCAGTCTCTTGCTACATCTAGTGAAGCATTATCTGACAGTTATGAAAATGACATTTCGTTTGGATCCAACGTTGTACCTCAACTGACCAACTCAGAACTTGCTGCAAAACAAAGAGATGATCAGACATTAAAACATGTGATCTTGCAGATTGAACAAGGAATTGAACAAGGAGAAACTCCCCCACCAACCTTGAAGAAAGAGCTTCCTGATCTGCCACTTCTGCTACGAGAATTGAACCTTTTGGAGCTCAGGAACAACATTCTTGTAAGAAGGAGGCAACTGGAAAATCAATGCATTTACCAGATTATTCTGCCAGCAGAATTGTGTCAAAATGTTTTGACCAGCTTGCATGATCAGATGGGACATGTTGGGATTATGATTATTGATTAATTAATATTCATCAAGAATTATAATTAAAAATCATAATTTGAGAAAATCAATTTCTTAACCAAAAATCCTCATTTATGAATCGAAACCAGAGATGTCATCTGGGGTTGTAATTGTGGCTCAACGCCTTCGATAATTACAACCGTTAAATACTCAGTAATAATTAATAACTATTACTAGATGTCACTGTTTAATCATCCGATTCTGCCGAAACATGGGGAACTTTTACCTTATTTTGACTGACAAATCACTCTTGCACAAAATAAACACAAACACCTTCTCTTTATCTATGTGACATTTATTAAATCAACAGCCTGATACAATCCGCTATCCAATTCAATAATCTACATCTAATCAAACATGCAAAGTTCTACACAAAAAGGGTAAAATATCTAACTAAACAAAATAAAAAACAAAACAGCAGTGGGTGTGTATGGAATCAACCAGCAGTTATGGCAAAAGTGATAATATGACAAAGGAATATGGTTTTGATCGGAGTTTTGGGAGCGTAGCCCCCCCCCCCAACGTGTAGCTCAGTGAGATATAGGCAGTTATAAACCTTCCCCCACGCAAAGTTGTAAACTCAGCACACACAAAGGATCATAAACCTTTTTGGCGGCAAGCCGTTAAATCATGAAGTTGGAAACACAGGAAGCGGTAGAATTTCACCATGAGGTTATAACAGTCCAACTTTAAGTGTGCCCTGAGCTTGCTCTCAGGTATTACAACAACACAGCAAAACACACACAGCTTGAAAAGCACAGCGGCTTTCAGATATCCAACACAGCACATCAAAGTTTCAATAAAATGGCATGCACATACAATTCAGAACACATTAGCCTATAATTGGCAAATCTAATTGCACTAAAACCTACTCTACCCTGCCCATGCTATTCCTAATAAAGAAATAAAAATAAAAGGATGGGTTTTACTTTGTTGAAGTCTTCTCTGAGCAGAGGGAGAGAGAGAGAGGGATTGAAGAGTTTCCACGCGACCGCGGATAACTCAGGGAAGCAGTCCGTTTTCATCCTTTGTGGCCTCCTTGGCAGAAAGGTGAAAAATATGACGGACCGTCACTAGTCGACTGGAACAAAAAAAAAACAAGGGGGAAAAATTCAGTATCCTTTTTTTTTGGTTACGTGTTAAACCCACGTCTTCGATCGGTAAAGTTGAAAACTTACAAGCCTTCTTATTCCTGCAAGTTTAATTCGCTCAGTTTCTCGTTGGCCAATGGGGAGAATAAATGAAAATCCACTTGGGCTTTTCTTCTCCGGAGAGATGCTTCAGATGTTGGTCCGGTCTCCAATGTGAAAGCAAATGGTGGGCCGTCTCATACTGTGTTATATAGCTGGCGGTGGCCTCAGGGCTGCGATGCCCTCGTCGTATTAGCCGCGGTGCCTGCTGGGTTTTGTAGGAACAGGCTATCCTGCGGTACAAAATGGCCGATGATGTTGGAAAGGCATAGTGGCGTCCAGCAACGTGCAAATGGTCCAATATTCAGCAAACATGTGGTCCAACAGATATTTGGGCATCGATAGAACATTGGATCTTGTTCGCAGCAGATTTTATTGGCCACGGATGACTGCTGATATTTATACTAAAATAAGAAATCGTGAAAGATGTGTGAAAAGAAAATCGCTACCACAAAAAGCTGCACCTCTTGAAAGCATGAGAACCACACCTCCACTTGAACTTGTGTGCATAGATTTCTTCTCACTAGAACCAGATAGAAGTAAGATGAAGGACATCCTTGTGATCACAGACCATTTTACAAAATTTGCAGTTGCTGTTCCTACTCCAAACCAAAAACCTAAAACTGTTGCAAAGTGTTTGTGGGATAACTTCTTTGTGCATTATGGAATCCCTGAAAAACTGCACAGTGATCAAGGACCTGACTTTGAATCCCGAACAATAAAATAACTGAAAAATCAAGAACCACTCCTTATCATCCGAGAGGAAATCCAGTCGAGCGTTTCAATCGCACACTGTTGGATATGCTTAGGACCTTGTCAGAATATGAAAAAAGCCATTGGAAGGATTTTCTGAAACCACCTGTGCACACTTACAAACTGTACCCAGAATGATGTCACAGGATGTTCACCATATGTGTTGCTATTTGGACAACCACCACGATTACCTGTCAACTTGGCATTTGGATTACACTTAATGGAGCACCAACAGGTTTTACACTCTGAGTACATTCAAAACCTTAAATCACATTTGGAGAAAAGCTACCAGATTGCAACAGAAAATGCTGAGAAGATAATGGGGAAAAACAAACTAAGATTTGACAACTATGCTATTTCCTCAAAACTCTCTACAGGAGATTGTGTCTTGGTCAGAAATGTACGTAGGAGAGGGCAGAATAAATTGGCTGATAAATGGGAATCTGAGGTTTATGTTGAAACCAAACAGGCTGTTGCCCTTCCTGTGTACACAGTTCAACCTGAAACAAAAAGAAACCTCCATGCACAATACACAGAGACCTCCTTCTTCCTGTTGGTTATTTGTCAGCTCCAAAAGTACCACCTATGAAGCAAGTTTCCAGACCAAGAACTCATTCCCACCCTATTAAAGATGATAGGGAATCTGACAATTTCTGTGAGGATAAAAATGAAATGACTTCCTTTGACTGGTCTTGTGACACCACAACCTTTGAACCGGCTAAATTCACAACAGTGGTCAATGTTCCAAAATCTGAGAAATCACTGTCACCTACTGCTGCTCAAATACCAATTTCATCTATATCTAATCTCCCAGAACCTGCCATTTTGGATGAACCAGTCGCTGTGCTCTCAAGAGATGACCATGGGCAAGAATGTGATGGGATCTCAAATGAGCAACCTCTTAATGAACAGCCACAAGATGTTCCTGACAATCCTCCTGTACGTCGTTCAACAAGATCCAAAACTGCCCCACAACGACTTCAATATACTGAACTTGGACACCCAATCTTGGACTCTATTCATTATTTTATGGATTGACTACAGCATTCTCATATGTTCTCACTGATGGAACCCCTTATTTTGAATCAAAGGTTATACATCATACTGCCCCATGTCCGAGACGTACATGAAACTGGGAGGGAAGGTGTAATCTAGGGTTCAGCAGTTGCACCTGGTTTCCAGATTGCATTCTTGTTGCACTCCTGTAGTGTATATAAGGAATGTCAGCAAGTAATATCACTTCCTGTTTTCCTCACTTCCTCCATCAGACTGAAACTGTTTGAGAAGCTTTTGGCAAAAAAAAATACCTTTCTACACACAATTAGCGTTATACAGCTAAATGTGATAGCTCAGTGCTGCCGACCACACCCAATGCCCATCCTAAAAACAAGCCCATTTACACTATGAAAACCAAGATCAGATTTTTTGGGGGGAAAGATTTCCATTCCTGTGGAATCTATGATGGTGAGCTACTGTTGATACAAGAACCTTTCTGTGGAGAATGCCTATCCATCCCTTTTTGAGTCAGTAGGAACTGGGGACTTTGAACTTTCATGGCCTCCAACTTGTGAGAATATATTTTTTTGTTTTTCTTTGTTCAACCTGTGACTGAAAGGTCTTATGACTAAACTTTTTCTTTATGCAGATCTGCTTGATCAATTGCATCCAGTATGGTGTTGGGCTCCTCCAGAACCTAGTCTTTGAAATCAAACTGCCCAAGTTAATTCAATTCAATTCAATTCAAAGATACTTTATTGATCCCTGAGGGGAAATTAGAATAGGTATAGGTATATTGGTTACATGTCTGCTGTGTTCCTTGGTCTCCATCATGATATTCTTTCACTAATGTTCTCTAACAAACTTCTGAGGCCTTCACAGAAAAGCTGAAAATTTGATTTCTGCTACCTGTGCGACCGCTTCTCTTTTCCAATGGTTATAATCAGTCCGACAGAGAGAGGTACCCCCAATCCTTGTGGTTTCTAGTATAACAATGGCCACGAGTGGGCTCTACATTGACAAACTTTATCAGTTTATTATTTTACTTAGTACCCCTACACATAGCCCATTCTAAAATGGCAAAACTCTAACACTCAGTAGTTTATTCTAACCTCACCAACAACCCTGCACCACTCCAAACCCTTTATGAAGTGCCTTGAGACAACATGTGTTGTGAATTGGTGCTATATAAATAAAACTGAATTGAATTGAATTTACAAATTAGGTGAGTTGCAAAGGCACTCGGCTGCCCTGGGTTTTAATTAGGGATAAATGAAAGATTCAAAAAGAATGAATACATGTGCATGCCACACTTCAGAATTGTGTTTGTAACAAAAAAAAGATGAAAACAATGTATGATTTTCCTCCACTTTATAGTTATCCCCTACTTTGTGTTGGCCTTTCACGAAAATGCATGAATGTTTGTAGCTAAAAAAATCAAGAGTTATGAATACTTTTTATCATAAGATAATGTATTTTAAGCCTTTCTAACATGTGTGCCAGTGTCTGTGTAAGGATCACTGGAAGACCCTATGAGCAAAATATTTCCTAACAACATTAAAGGGCATGGTCACCCAGTCTCACTGTGTGATTTGGGAATATTTATCCCCTCATTATCACTTTGCAGATATCAATGTGGTGCCTGAATAATTACATTTTCCAAGCTAATTTAGGCCTGTGACTGTAATTTGTTTTGTTTTTTTAATATTTGCAGTGTTAGTTTTAGTATTTAGCAGGACGATCCCAATCAGGATTTTCTTTTGTTCCTGATAGGCATTTGTGGAACTGAGACCCAGGCTGATAATTTATTCGGTAAGATGCATATGCAGTAGAATAATAGTAATTATAATTTCTATCTGTATTACATGCTGTAAGTTAGCATTGTGATTAGATAGCACTCACTCACTCACCAATCACTTTGCTTATAGGACATTCTCAGACATGCTTTTCCTTACTGCCACTGTGTAGTATTTTGTACCAACTAGAGTCTCTGCAGGAACGCTGCTCCAACAAAACATTTTAACTTGCCAGTGATGTCACACAAGAAAGCAGAATGTTTAAGGTGTTGTCTTTAAAATACCTCCACATGTGTGCGTCTATTTAACTCAAATGTTGTAGATTATCTAAGCAGGAGCATCTGGGCTTTTCCCAAATACTTTAAAGTCATATTAATCTTAGTGTATGTAAACTTCTTCCTCTGAAGAAAGCAATAAAAAAATATCTCTGATTAATCTGATATTTAGGAAATAAGAATAATATGGATAAAAACATAGGTAAAGCTTAGTCAGATTTTATGTCAGAGCGAGGGGAAAAGGTTGTATCTAAGTATAGTATCTGGTTTTAACCGCATGTACATCATAGAGTCTTAGCTTTCCAATCAAAGTGAGTAAAATCAAAATAAAAAAAACAAAAAGAGATTTCAAACAAAATTATATTGAAAAACTGGCATAGATAATTACGGTGGCCGGGGGGTGCAAACCAACATTACAAAATCTAAAACACTTTTACAAACCTAAAGATAAATTAACATTTCAGAAAACAATTTAACAAGATGTGAAACATTTTTACAAGTACTGAAACAAATTTACATTTCAGAAAACAAATGAATATTTCAGAAAACAATTTAACAAGATGCAAAACACTTTTACAAGTACTGAACAAATTTACTCAACCGGAAAGGGAATATACCAACTCTGAGGCTGACCCGGAAGTGACAACGGGAGCGCTCACAGTGGATGTGTCCCAATTCAGGGGCTGCATCCTTCGAAGGACCTGGTCTACATGGGCTGGGTCCTTCATCGACCGCTAAAACCACGGAGGCCGTGGAGCTGCGAACTGGGATGGTCTAGCCTTTATCAGCTGTTCCCACCCTCACCTAGGCATAACAGCTGTTGCCTAGCAACCATTGCTGCGAGGAGAAAAAAGCAGTTAAAGCAGAATGGAGCCGAACGTCTGGTAGTTTTATTTTAAATTTTTGTGGAATTTCAGCAGTTTTATCGTCGTCGCAGACATCTCCTTTATCTCCGGCTGAGAGACAATCATGTTCAGGTAAAAAAGAGGTTTGATTTAACTTGAAGCTTCTAGCCAATAAACAACTGCAGTAGATAGCAACTTTATGGCTAATGTATGTCAACATATTTTCTATATATATATACACAACAACTTTCAATTTTAAGATAGATGGGAATTATAAAGTATTTGATTCCCTCTGGCTGGTCTTAGATAATTATATAATAATGCAGTGTTTTTGGTGTATTAGTATCTACTTGCTTTGATCACTTAAAATATCCAGAAGCATGCCTTAAAAATAATGTGTTTTTCCATCTC
>JAHUTJ010016787.1:0-19928 GCA_036250325.1 Characodon lateralis
TGCAGCCAGGTTTCTGTGAGGCAAAATAAATCAATCTGATTGTCACAAATCAGGTCACTAACTAGCAATGTCTTTGAAGAGAGAGATCTTATGTTCAGTAAGCCACATTTAATTGTTTTATTTTTCTGTAACAGATGTAACTGATCGTGTTAAAAAATAGGCCGCATACAGCAATACGTGATGACAAAGCAACTAATCAATGACTAAATTAGTGTACAACTATTCTAATAATCGGTTTTAATTGATTAAATTGATTAGTTGTTTAAACTCTACTAGCAAGCAAAACATGGCAAAAGCAAAAAGTAAATATCAACTTAAAAAGGATTCAAAGATTGTTATGCAAAAACAAACAACTTGTTTGTAGATAAAATTGCAATGAATTTATTATCTGTTGGTGGCACGCATTTTAAAAGGAAGGCGTTGAACAAACCCCGGTCATCTGCAGATTATTCCTTTAAAGCACCGCCTGAAATTCTGTTTTATGTACACAATGTAAAGCCTGATTTTTCAGGAACTCGTATCGTTTTCTGGCATAGTCTTTATCCCCACTGCATTTCCACTACAGAAATCCCAACCAAAGTAGATAGAAAGGTACCCTAGAACAGCCCTGCTAGGGAGGCACGACCTTTGGATGGACCCTGAATTAAAGCTGGAGTTTTGTGGGAGGATGCAAAACTTTTCTCACTGGTCCAGTGCTCCCAGCATTTACTTTGTCATCTCTGTCTTTGCTGGTCCTAGTTTCTGTTAACTTTTAATTATGCAACCAGAGGTTTGTCTTTTTGTTTGCAAAAACCAATGTGAGTAGCACAGTTTTAAAGTGTTGTGTAAAAACGGCCTCTGATAAAAGTTGGCATCTTTAGCACCTTTTATGCTGCATCGCTACCTATGTCCCCTGGAGGAAGAGACCTTTGTTTCTGGGGCATTTTTTGTTTTGACTGTAAAAAGGCTGGCAGCAAGTAGGCCATGCTGATGAATCAAGACTGTGCGGAGTCACATGAGGGTAGTCCTAATTTTGAGACACAGGAGTTATAAATACTCCTACCTACCTATATTTATAGTCCTAACACTGAATGTGCCATCTTTTTCTCTGGGCTTCCAGCTTAGACCCTGAGAAGGTGTATCGTAGGCTGTGTTGCACTTCACGTTTGGGAAGCCTATATGTTTCACGTGTCTTTTTTCTTCTTCTTTTTCTTCAGTGTGGGCAAAGAAACCATAAATTTAAAGTAACATGACATAATTCTGGTTTTTGTTTCTGTTGTGTACTTTTTTTTTATGCACTTATTACTAAATACTTCTCTGCTTAAATGTATGGTCTGCAGTAAAAGGAAAACACTACAGGGGTTGTCGGGCAATGCTCAATTTTCCCTGACAAACTGACTTCCAGTAGTAGCATTTTAAAATATAAACTGTAACGTTTAAATAGGAACGGTAACGTTTAAATATAAACTGCAACGTTTAAATAGGAACGGTAACGTTTAAATATAAACTGCAACGTTTAAATATAAACGGTAACGTTTAAATATAAACTGCAACGTTTAAATATAAACGGTAACGTTTAAATATAAACTGCAACGTTTAAATATAAACGGTAACGTTTAAATATAAACTGCAATGTTTAAATATGAACTGCGACGTTTAAATGTGAACGGTAACGTTTAAATATGAACGGTAACGTTTAAATATGAACGTTAGTCAGTCAGTCATTTTTCTACCGCTTATTCCATAGTGGGTCGCGGGGAGCTGGTGCTTATCTCCAGCAGTCTATGGGCAAGAGGCGGGGTCCACCCTGGACAGGTCGCCAGTCCATCGCAGGGCAACACACAAACAACCATGCACACACTCATTCATACACCTAAGGGCAATTTAGAGTGACCAATTAACCTAACAGGCATGTCTTTGGACTGTGGGAGGAAGCTGGAGTACCCAGTGAGAACCCACGCATCACGCATGCACAGGGAAAACATGCAAACTCCATGCAGAAAGACCCCAGGCCGGGAATCGAACCAAGGACCTTCTTGCTTCCTTCGACAGCCAAACCAGGTCAGAATCTTTTGTTCTGTGGTGACTGGACTTTAGCTGTGTGTGAGGGGCAGGGCGTGAAACACTTGGGGTAATTGTGTACTTCTACCTTCGCCATATGTACCAGGAGTAGGACAGTTAGCCCTACTGCTGCTCACAGGAGAGGAAGTGCCTTCTCTGTCTGCTGTGATTAGACACCTGAGATTGCTTGTCATTGATAATCTTTTGATAGATCATCAGAGTGGAAACAGCTGTTACTTTTCTCTCTCTTCCGGTAGCGCAGCGCCGTGCAGGTGAACAGCAATGACACCCCTGCTCTAGTCTTTCCCACCTGTAGTTGTTTTATTGTGCCTTTTTTGCTCTTTTGGTTGATTAAAGCTTGGTGTATTTTGTACCTCGGGCCTAATAAAGCATCAGACATCCAAGAATTATCTCTACTAACTGATGATATTTACCTGTCATCTTGGAAATAAAATATTAAATGTTTCCGCGTACCCCACTTGCGTACCACTAGGGGTATGAGTACCCCCATTTGGGAATCACTGTTATAGGCTCTCTTTCCTTCCGAAGTCTTTCCTGCCAAAAGGTTTCTGTGATGTGAACAAATTCAGGAGCCCCTTTTATTTATTTTAGTCAAATCTCAGTGTTATACATTCAATGTTTTATAGATGGTAAATACGGCTAGTACCAGAAAACCAGATCTCTCGTCACTGGGCATTCAGACCAACACAAAATACAGCGTATTGGATAGAAATATGCAGAAATTTGTTTTGTGAAAGCTGCTGTATGGCACGTTGAAACTTCACACATTTGCTAAAATACTTAGCTATAGATGCAACAGTCAACAAGTAATACATTTCTCATTACACTGTGTTATGGGGCAATATTTCATGTGCTCCACAAATATACAAGTACAGCTTTTAATATAAAAATAGCGTTAAAAAGCTAAGTATAGATTTATTAGACATGGATGGAATTAATCTCAAGCATTTTTTTTTCTTGTTTTGACGATTATTGCTTAAAGATAATGAAAACCCTAAGTGCCTCCGCTCTTCCCGCTGCTCTGTTCTCTCCATATCATCCCACATCACATAATGTGAAAAAAGGATTTACATCTTTCCAGTATATTGTGCAAAAGAAGCTGTTCTTGTATGATTTCTGCACACTTTCACTTCCCCATTATACTGTGCATGGTACATTCAGCTCTGCTATTAGAACCAAAAACAAAGTAACAATGGAGGATGTGTGCACTTAAGCAAGCATACACAGCACAAATTGCTCAGGAACTCCAAGGACTTGACGAAGAATATTTAGGCAAGTATAGAAATATTACATTGTGTATATGAGGTTGAATTTCTAGATTTTCTAAGCTAAGGGATGCATGAAAAGCAGCTCCTTAGAGGTGATGCAAAATTCTCTTTGGTTTCCACCAAAGGAAGACCTATATTATATCCAGAATAAATATTTTCTTATTTTACTGTAGATTTGTGGTGATAGACCTGGGTGACAACACCCACATTTCTGGCATCTGAACTATATTTTTCTGTCATAATTCCACCTTGTCCATCTATATTTTTTTAATATTTAACTAAAAGTGCCTGTAGAAATGTATTCACAACCTTCACAATAGTAAATGGAAAAGCTTTTATTGGCATTACAGCAATGAAATCTTTCTTATAATTGCTGACATGCCTTTTAGATGTTTCTGGTATTTTTGACAAATCATCATTAACAAAGAGCACAAATTCTTTTGAGGGTAAACTCCCCATCACCCTAATCTTTAGCTCATTTCAGACATTCCCGATCTCATTCAAATCCAAACTCTGGGTGGAATGCTTCTAAATTAGTATTTTACTTTCATTCAGGAGAAACTTGTTGATAAAATGAAACTATTGCATTGATCCTAAACTTTCCAGGGATATTAATGTTTTGGGCTGAACTGGAACTCAGGCTGGTGCTACAGAACTGTTTGGTAAAAAAAGATCTGGAGAAACAAAAGATGAAAAGTGACTTTAACTGTTGGTGAACAAAAGCCAAACATTCATGGTTAAAACAGTTTCCCCTTTAGTTTGACACTGTTTGAACATCCTCATTCGAACTGATGGAACAAATTGCACACAGAATCCCCAAGACTTTAAATAATGAGATGAAAATTCTGAATCTTATTATATAGATAGAGAGATGGAGAGAAACAAATAAACAGAAATATGGAGACAGCTAAAGTTAGAAAGATGTTGACAGAAATAAATACATAAACAAAGATACATAAAGAAAGTTAGCATGTGTTTAAAGAATAAATAAAATAATAAAAGATCTACAGTGCTTTGTTCCGCCACATCCTCAGCTTTATGCTAGTCGGCTTGCTCTAAATAATGTGGTCTGAAGTGTTTCCCCAGGGAAAATGTGCAGCTTTGTGCATATTACATTGTTCATACTTACCAGGTGTCATGTAGCAACCACATGCCCTTGAATAAAGCTGATGTCTTTCTGGCCGACCTGATTGAGGCACTATGCCACGATCATTTACTCAATTATGATGAGTGGAGGAAAAGCAAGACAGATTGATGTGACAAGGCTCCACGTAGTTGTGTGTGCAGAGAGCCCCCAGAAATGACTGAAATTAAAAGATGGGATACAATCTAATCTATGCCATGGACTCGCAGTAGAGGCCAGGAGGCTAAGAAAAATGGTAAAACATAATGACATGACATGGCTCAAATCAATATCAGTTTAATTCTATAACCTCCACTGATAAACAAAACAATTTAGGCTAAAGGACTATTTAAGACAACAAAACACATGCAAAGTAAAATAACTTTTACCTTTTTATAGTCTGATGTGATAGCATGTCACTGTGCTATTTGAATATATTAAATAAAGTTTGTGCCAATGTTAATGCTCTGTTTTTAGATTTAATATTAATGGTTTACTTGGGGCATATTTACCAGAAAGCTTTGGAGGTGTACCATTCAGAGATTTGGTGGCTGATAATAAGTCATTAGCCCATGCTGATATCTCTTCATAAATTAATTTATAATAACTATACAGGCATAATATAGATATTGTAACTACTGTCTCCTTTCTAGATGTTTCTTACACATTTTGTGTTTTATCTGATTTCATTTTAAATAACTGACAAAGCTCCAAACACTAAATTTATAATTAAACTGGGCATCTTGCAGCAGGAGGTGCAAACTTCTCCGTGGGCTCCTGAGCGAGAAGACCTATGATACTTGGTGAAGCTGAGCAAAGTCTCAGCACCTGAACTACCAAGCAGATATGTGGGATTTAATCACTGCACACATCCTACCTTCACTCAGAAACCAGCGGCTCTATGGCGAACATTTCAGAACTGAACATTTTCTTTGCATCTATGTGTTGCAATGCACTACATTATAAAAAGCCAAAGCTTATCTCCTTGTTCGTTTTTTTCATTTAAAGAGAGACTGGATTTTGCAGAATAGTCAGTGGGCGGTCAGTCTAAAAGATCACTCCTGTGTGTGGGCTCTACTACTCGTTATTAAGGCCGTGCCTAGTCTGCTTTCAGACATACAATACCTGCATGTCTGGGCGATCATCATAACAGGCATTTGTCTGGTAAGGCTGACTAATGCATCTGAGCATTGTTTCTATGTCAGTAATCTGAAGAGACAATTGACTTCACTGAAGACACCTTTAAAGTCCATCTTAACTCTTCATTTACAAATGAGTATGAGAGTTTCTAGTTATTTCTATTTGTTTTGAGCAATTATATACATATATATATATATATCTATATATATATAGATATATATATATAGATATATATATCTATATATATATATTTATCTATATATATATATATATATCTATATATATGTATAGATATATATATATATATATGTATATATATATATCTATATATATATATATATTAATATATATATAGATAGATAGATAAATAGATATATATATAATCTCGTTGGCTTGCTGTGTAAAGTTTTGGAAGTTCTTACTATTCTGATTTGATGGTTGATTACATTGATGGTTGTGATTTGGCTTTTCATCAAAACGTCACATGCAATAATGAATCATGGGTAATATACTTCGGCAAAGTCCGCTCAGATACGCGCCTTGCCAAAGTGTGGATCGAGGGCACAAAGGTAGCGGGGCGAAAGACCACTATGGAGAATTGGGCCCCTTACGCACTCAAACCCATCAACGATAATGCGCGATTAAAGAACACGGGGTGGAAGTGCGAGTATTGGGACAGGGCCTGAGATCAATGCTCTCCTGCTTGGCAGAAATCGTTGTTCCAATGAGCTACAAAGCCCACAGTTTATAGTTGTTACGTGACAAAAAACGTTGAGTACGAACACTTTTAGAAGGTATTTTAATGACTCTTAAATGATTGTGTCATTAAATAAAAACTAAACTGAGAGTTAAAAATCTTTCTGATTTAAGCCAAAGAAACATTTTGTCTTACAAACAACTATGTTGTTTGTCTGATGAACTTCAGGTACATGTAACAGCAATGCTCCTGGGGGAGACCAGGAGGAATCCTTTCAAAGTGAAGACAGGATGATGTTTGCACTTTCCCACAGTTGTCACTTGTTTTGTTCAGTTGCTCATAACATGCATATATTTTATTCCTGGCGAGTATTTGAGGGCTTAGGCATAAATTGAATTTGTTAATGACCCATGTTAACTTAACATTTTTAATTACACATCTTTATGGATTTATGTTTCACATCACCACCACTTTAGAACATGCCACTGAGACTGGTAATGTTGTACAATCAGTGCTATAGAGAGCCATCCTGTAAACACACCACAGCAGGATGAAACAGGCCACAACAGCTAGGGAAGCTAGGGAAGCTAGGTTTGCTGTGTGTGTTTAGTCTGGCTGTCTGTGTTACTCTTAGGTCATGTCTGAATCAGCCACATCCTGTCTAACTAAACTCTGAGGCTGGTTTCGTCTCTGTCATATGATGCCCTTTTACGTAACATATGCTCATTTTACAGACAGCTTGTCCTTAATGCGACTGCAGAAAATAAATTGTTTTCAAATGAACATCCCTTGTACATTAATTTAGTAAACTATACTGTTTTATGTTGTTGTTTAGGCAAATGGTGCTGCTGTTCTGATGTGTTCATATTTTTATGACTATAGCACAACCTTTTTCCAACTTTGGCATCTTACTTTTTAGTTTTCTGTGTTGTTATGTCCGTACAGATGATATTTTCATAATTATCAAGCTTATTTGTTCTGGCTTTACACACAAACTCAGTGCAAAGGTTTACTTTGAAAGCTTTCTACCCTTAGGCTATAACTGCACCAATGCAAATGCACCGATCATAGTTTTATGGTCCAATCTCTGGTTTATGTAAAGCTTTATCCTCCCGATGTCTATTTCTCTTTAAGAACTATGGTACAAAAATATATATTCTAGCCTTCCAACAGCAGTCATTAACTATTTATTTTAGTAAGAGGAAAACATCAAATTGTGTGACAGAGCGTGTTTTATTTCTACAAGCTGGTGTAATTATGTAGACTTTGAATCGCAGTTGTCAGATGTGTTAGGAATGTGTGAGGAAACAGTACCAATGCTCACATTTCCTTTTAATCATTTATGCTGTAATAAAATACATGAAGGCCTCTTTCACCAAGGGATTGTTGTCTGCAAGCGGGAGATTGCTTTAGTTTAATATCTGAGAAAGTTCATTCTTTCCATAAATCGCATAGATAGCTTAAACTCATAATATCAAGGCTGCATGTTTCCATTGAAGGTACACACAGCAGCAACTTTATCAGGCACCTTGTTAGAACTTCCTGAAGTCTTTGTGGCATAGACTCAACAATGTGTCAAGCATTCCTCAGAGATTTTGGTCCATATGGACATGATGACATCACACAGCTTTGGTGTGTTATCCTGTTATAGATGTAGCCATCAGAAGATGTGTTTAATGTAATCATAAAGCAGTGACCGTAACCAGCAACAAAACTCAGCTGGGCTGCGAGTTTAAACAATACACATTTGGCACTAAGGGGTCCAAAGTGTATCAAGAAAATACCCCCATAATAACACTACCACCTCCAACCTAAAGCACTAATACAAGTCAGAATGGAGCCATGCTTTCATATTGTTTATATGAGGTTCTGACCCAACCATCTGAATGTTGAAGCTGAAATCGAGACTCATATGACCAGTCAGCATTTATCCAGTCTGTTATTGTCCGATTTTGGTGAGCCTGAGGTTTCCTTTTCTTAGCTGACAGGAAAGGCACCAGATATTTTTTGAAGGCCATCGCATTCAAGATTCAAGAGGTTGTTAGCTCAGAGATGGTATGTGGCGTACCTTGGTTGTAACCAGTTATTAGAGCTACTGTATCCTTTAATCATCTTCTCACTCTCCTCTGACATCAACAAGGCATTTATGTCCACACATTTGCTGCTCACTGGTTATTTTCTCTTTAAATGAGAGATGACTTGTGTATTAAATCCCACCAGATCAGCAGTCCCTGAAATACTCACTTCAAAGTAGCAACTGAACAGGTGACCTCATAAAGTCTATATAGCAGTGTTTTGCAGACGAGTTGTTATATTTTGTGTTGCTGAAACAGGATGGTTAGCTGAATTCAACAATGTAGCAGTAATAGTTGATGGCGGTGCTCTGGCATGAGTCCAAATGAATCCTGGCGAGGTCTTTTTTTTTCTCAAAGAGAAGGTACTAAGGTGCCTCACAAACATGTTTAACACATCCTATTTACACATATTGGGTTGTAGATTATGCTTTATTCTTTCAGTTCTTTTTGTAGGCCAAAAAACAAAACGGACAACAATAGTCTTGATTTATAATCTATGATGGTTGACAGAGTGGCATTTAAACGTTATTTTAAACCTGTGACTATTTGCAGATTTGAACAAAATAGACTTGGTTACAAGCAGTGAGTTGATTTGAAACATTTCTGTTATATCAGATTCTGTAGGAGATGGCCGAAGGATCCATCATCTGACTGACGCACACACACATAGACGCGTGTGTGTGTGTGTGTGTGTGTGTGTGTGTGTGTGTGTGTGTGTGTGTGTGTGTGTGTGTGTGTGTGTGTGTGTGTGTGTGTGTGTGTGTGCGTGCGTGCGTGCGTGTGTCATGCAGAGCATTTTGTGGAAAATGAGTCAGTTGTCAAAAAATAAGTAGAGAAATATATGGAACTTGTTTTTAGTATTTTCTAGGTCTGGAAAAATATTTTAAGAAATTCAAGTCAATTATGCAAAGCTGTCCTTTCCTTCAACTGTATTTTCTCCACTAAATGTTTTCCTCATTCATTTAGTAAAATTCAGCAATATCACTTTTTCCATATTTGACCCACCTTGCTCTCTCACTCTCCCTTAAGCATCCCAAGGTGTTCCCTGGCCTGAAGGTTAGATAATCCCTCCAGCAAGTTCTTGGTGTGTCAAGTTCTCCAAGTTAAAGGAGGTATGCCTAAAAAAAAAAAACTGGCATACCAGGGAGGTGCAGAAGAAGCCTACTGGTCAGATTGCTGAACCACCTCAGCTGACTTCTTACAATGCAGAGCAGCAGCTCTACTGCGTCTGTGCTCCTCGCTCTCTCTAAGGCTGAGTCCAGCCAAGACTTTGATATTTCAGTCATAATCTAATTCTCCTGATCATAGGTGAAGGTTGAAATTCAATTCAATTCAAAGATACTTTATTGATCCCCGAGGGGAAATTAGAATTCCAGTACAACCCATCCAAACATACATCATGACACAAGACAAGGGGGGGACGTGTCACCGACGCTTTGTAAATGTAGATGGGCTGATGAATCTTGAACATCACCCTTCCACAGAGCTCAGTTCTTACTATAGCAGAGCAGAGTTAGATACTCGTTACATCAGACAAGTCCCCTGGCGTCGTCTGCAGATTTTCTTTTTTAAACTGTTTTTGAAGCATAAGGAGAATTGACCATTGCTGTTTGTGCATAAAGGTGACAAATACTCCTAAAACTGTAACTTTTGTCTGGAAAATGCTGGAATGTTAAAATGGAAAAGTTGTATCAGTGATAATTTCTATATTTTCTGTCTGAATTTATTTCCTGCGCTGTGCCACATGGACCTTTAAGTCTAACCCTGTTCTTCCTTTTCCCTTTCCAGCCCTCCAGTGTTACTGTGACCGCTGCAGCACCAACTCCAGCTGCACCACAGATGGTGTCTGCTTTGTGGCTATCAAGAAATTGGGTAACCAGCAGATCTCAGAGCAGCGCCAGTGCATACATGACAGCGAACTGATCCCACGAGACCGGCCCTTCGTCTGTGCCCCGTCTTCTAGAGCTGACACAGGCATTTTTCCTGTGTGCTGTATTTCTGATTACTGCAACAAAGAGCCAGATGTCAAAGTCTTCTGTAGGTATCCACACCCACACCCGAGTTTTTTTGATGTAACACTGTAGCTTCGGACATTTTCCCCCTGTTCATGGTGGAGGATGGAGGATTCCAGAAGAAGATTTTCACTTTCAGTCCCAGATATGTCCTTTCTTGTAGATGGTACTTTGTGGAGATGCTGGAGAAAAATATGAATAAATTAAAGCCAAGAAAAAAAATGTTAGAGATCGTACCGTTGTATTCACGACAGGTTCTTGGAAAAATTTTGCTAGAGAAGCATCTTTGGGAGTATACTGTTACTTTCTGGGGAACAATTGGGAAATATTGTCCCATAGCTTAACAACAAAAACACTCGATGAAGGGCACACAGCTGCAAGTATTGCTGACTGACTGCAAGAAGTTATTGCCAAATTTGAAATACACCACCAAACAAAAAAACAGCTTTTGAGCACAAGAGTGGATCAAATGTTGTTACAGCAGTCAGGATATTGTCAGAGTAGCACAAATGGGCATCGGTGCAATGTGCTGGTCATACTCTAAACTTGTGCATAGGGCTATGAACAACCACCAGGTGTGTGACTGCATGTTGATGTATTGTTGAACATTTAAAAAACAGTGAACAGGCATCTATAAAGCTTACAGAGAAACAGAAGCCAATGGGCACACCATAGTACATCCTTGTCTGGGAAGTATGTACTCATTGGAATAGTACTTATCATATGCTTCCTAGGCTTCTGAAATAAAGATGGCTTTTTACTGCTACACTTTCTGACCCAACAGTTTGTCAGAGAGGAAAGCATCACTAGCTTGAGTCTGAACAGAGGTTATACAGGAACTGAGCCAGGCCATTGGACCTTTTGAAGGGGCTGCAGTGTTCCCTAGCTGACGGCAGTATGTCACTCTCCCCAAAAGTAATCGAGGCTAATGAAAGTGGGAACACAAGTGCAACTCAAGTTGTCTAAAAGAAGTCCTACAGAAGTCTAAATCTCGCATCTTATTTATGCCTCTTCCAGCACTGCATTGCTCCACTCCACTCTACCTCACTCTACTCAGCTGTGCTGTGCATGTCGTTATTTTTCCGAGACACCATCGAGTATTGCAGTCTCCTATGATGCACAGAAACACCTGCAGCTAATCATTGCACCAGGGGTTAGACTTGCTGCTTGTTTGTCAGGATTCTATACCTTGCCCGTGGTGTAGCGACCACGCCCATATCCAATCGGTGAACAGCAATCTGTACACATCACATTTCGGCCCTGCCCAGTCCCAATGGGACCAGCTACCGAGCAGGTTCCAAAGAATTCCAGTACAGGCCTAGAAAGCCAGTAATGGAAACATGTTGAGTGTAGTGCAGCCAGCCAAAGTAGAGCCAATGGAGAAAAGGGCTTTAGTGCATGTGATCAGGTAACCAAAACAGGAGAATATTTCAGCAAGATTGTTGGATGTATTATAAGTCATCCCAAGCTGTGCAATAGATGCAACGAAAGCAGCATTCGGATATCTGTCAGATACTATGTATGTGTACTTGTACTCGTATTCATAAGAGTTCCAATACCAGTGCTACAGGATCAAAGTTTTTCCTACGGTAGCACTAGTTTGTGCACATACTGCAGCCCAGTGAGCAACAGTAACAAAGGATAGCAAAGCCCATTCTAAAATGGCCAAACTCTAACATTCAGTAGTTTAATCTAACCTCCCCAACAACCTCACACCATTCCAAACCCTTTGTGAAGAGCCTTGAGACGACATGTGTTGTGAATTGGCGCTATATAAATAAAACTGAATTGAATTGAATAAAATTGAGACAAGACAAATAAAGGTAAAAAAAAAAAAAAAAAAAAAGGAATGAACCATTAAAATGCAGCGCAATGGTCTTTCTTCACATAAAAAGTGGATGGTAGGGAAATAGTGATGTTATTGTTATTATGTGATTATGTGCAGTCGCAATAACAGAGGTGCTTACTAGGGTTGCATGTTATTACGAAAACATGTAGTATGTGATAGTTTTGGTTATAAATATAAAATTGCGATAAATTAACAAATCACTATCATCAAGTGATAATATCCTTCTGCCTTGGGTTCATAGCAAACATAAACCTACTACTGGTTAAAAAAATATAATTCATTATGTGGTGCAATTATGATTATTTGATTATGGATAATTATTACCACATAATAAATTATAATTCATATTTTATAATTGCTAACCAAAATCATCCACAATGAATAGATGTCAGAAGATGTCTTATCAATTAGAATTATTTAATTGTCATTAATAACTACTAATTATTAACCAAAATATATACGAGATAGTTTCCTCGTATAATCAAACTAGGTAGGTCCTACAAACCTTCACCTTACTAGGACTTTCACTAACAACTGAAAGGATAGAATAGTAATCAAGAATTAACGCTGCAAGCAGTGTTGGTGCTCCTCGCAGCTTAGCAGCACTCTGGCTTGTGTTGCGACCACCATCATCAAGCCCCCGGCAAGCCTGCTGCTGGATTCAACTGAAATATGGCATCAAAACACACCACACATTAGTCTGTTATGGCCAGAAGTCAGATGTTGAGGCTTGGCCATGCCCACATGCTTTGATGCAGCAATAGCCTAATCACACTGAGCTGTTTCTACATTGACAACGATCATTCTATCCAGTTTGGAGCAAATCGTATCATATATGTGTGATCTCCACGACTAAGTTTAGGGGGCGCTACAGAGCCGTTTGGTCACACCCATTTTAACTTCCATTAAAAAGCTAAACTTTCATGCGGGGGATAATTTTGGGTAAAGTCAGTGAGTCTTGCTATCAGTAGCAAGACCTGAATTGTCTTGCTACTGAAATGTGCTATATAAATAAACTTGCCTTACCTTCAGAAACAATAGGCCTTCAGTGGTTCAATTTATAACGAATACAGCAATTGGTCACACGATTCTGGGCAAAGATGGGAATAATCAAAGCTTTGGATCAATCTGGAATGTGAAAAGTAATAATGGATCACTCTGGGCATATGTCAATGTAGATGAGTGTTTGGACTTGGAGCCGTCGGCTGACAAAAGGGGAAACTGGGCTAACTTGGTAGCTGTTTAGTGCACAAGCAGCCTAGCTCCTAGCTGCTACCAGCTAGTGGCTAACTGGTTTGAACAAAAGCAATAAAACCCACACGGGAAACCGGCAGGTGGAAGAGCAATTAAACAGTGTTGAGAGAAAGAAAATAATCAGATTCAGCACTCTAAGGCTCGGATCATGGGGTTATTCAAAATAACTTCAGTAGTCTAACTTTAATTGCGGCTGACAGATCACCTTTCAAAATACAGCGAAAACCAATGTTCAGTAAAACTTTGCATAAGAGTTCAGTTTGATGTCTGCACACATATTTCAAAGCACATTGAATTCAAACACAGATGACTTCTAACCTATTCATGCGGCTCAGAATGTGGTAATCCTTTCCTCCTTCGGGAAAAATTCTGATGAATTGCAGTTGGTCGACTAATAAGAAAAAAAAAATGAGGTAGGGTTGTTTCCTCTGAAAATCGTTGGATTTTGCACACCTGGTTTGCAAATAGCTGTAATTCAGGTCATAAATCGGAAAACAGGAAATCTGCCGGCTCCCCATCCAGCTAAATTTCAAGCTTTGCCTAGCTCTTCATTGAAGCGTTGTTGAGAAAGGTAAAGTTACCTTGTCCTGCGACTTGTAGCTGAATCCAATTGGGAAGATGTACTTTAATTTCGCTACATGGATGCAAAATGCCCTGAGACTCGGCCTTCAAGGGGTGTTTATGAATGTTAAAATTTATCAACAACTTGTTGCATTAAAACTGCAATAATACTGTGTAATGTACTCAGTAATGTACTCAATTTGAAAAGAAATGTGATGTCGTTGCATCCCTAATGTGTGCTAGTGAATTAATAAATGCTGTTCTTAGTTTAAAGCTTTGTAAGCGTGTCTCTGTGCAGTCTGACCGTCTGTTTTCTCTCTGGAATGCAGTCGTCAGGCAACATGAATATCTGTTGTCTTAAGGTGTTTTAAGCCCTTTTCAGACATGCATTCCTTTCCCTTTTACCTGTATTTTGAGCTGCTGTGCTGCCTGAATGAACAGCCTGGTTGAAAGGGTCCGTCCACGTAGTTTTACTCCGTGACCGGCTGATAATATGGAACAACTGGTCAGTTGCTTTTCAGAGTTCAAGTTCCCATTTAAATGTTCTTTTAGGAGCTCTCTGAACTGAAATGACATGGTTCTGTATTGGATGAGAAACAATTGTAAAGGTATTTTTGAAACGTCTATAAAAATATTCGAGAAGATTCAAAAAAGAAAAAGATTCAATCTGCCACATACAAAGTTGAGTATCCACAACCAGATTGGAGTGTTGGTTAAAAAAGGAACTTTCATGGTTTAAATTGAAGTCAAATGTAGTTTATTTATAAGCTTACACACAGAACTTTGAAGATAAATTCTGACCACCAGAATATGCGGTAGTGTAGTGTTGGTTATGAAACTTAAACGTGCATGTCACTCTGTCTAGCTACCGGGAACTAGGACCTGCTTCTCACTGTTTTATCCAAATTTTATAAGAAAGTTTTTACTTAAACTTCACCAACTTTATTACTTTTATTGCTTCAGCGAATAAAGTGCTTTTTTTTACACATGCAGACTCAACTTAAATAAACTGAACTTAAAGTACAACAAGATACTGACATCATACCAAGTTACAGCAACTTATCTGACATCAGGCACAGTTTGGCGTTGATTAGGATAAGAGGGTCAAATAGGGACCTTCCCGAGTAAAACATGGGACTTCTCAAGGGTTTGGTACTGCTTTGGTGATGTCAGCATAAGTCAGATGGTTTTGTTTCTTTGGCCACATCTCTTAGCCATGCACGGAAAGTAATGATTTGGATAACTTTAGACACCCCATGCCTTAAGAACATATTCACAAAGTTTCAATCTGATTGGTTTAAAATGTTATGGAGGAGTTTGCTAAAATGCAAGTAACAAAGAGAGGTTAAGGTTGCAACTTTAATCCAAGAAAGCGGACCTCTGGTTTGTTGTTGTCTGGGTTACTAGAGAGTTTTGGTAGAGCTTGGGGAGATCTATCAGCGACCACATTTCATACCTCAACGTTAAAACAAAGTCAAGGGGGAAGTTTAATGAAGCTAGCGAAGAGAAAGTATTTTAAGCGTTTAGTTCTCAGGCTCTGCCCAGGATTTTAAGTTAGAATGAAGCAGCAGCTCTTCAGTGGCAGCTGTTAGTTTTGTTGTCTGGTAACAATACCCAGTTGTTCTTGTTGTTCTTTTAAGCCAACTGAATATTTAAAGTTGTCCTCCTTGATAAACTGTATTAGTACTATCAAACAGTGGCTCTGCTACAGCTACTTGCATGTCAACTCTGATAAGAATGAAACCCTAATTATTGCCCTTGAGAATCAAATCAAGCAATATCTTGGTGTATCGACCTCTTCTTTCCAACCAAACCTCAGAAACCTTGGTGTTATTTTTAATTCTGCTGTGTCATTTGAGTGCCATTCTCATAGATTCATCAGAAAGTTTTTGCAGCCAACTCTGATGAAATCTGATGTCAAAAGCTGAATTAGAGAAGATTATTTAGGATTATTTCATATCATCTTGATTATTGTAAACAGCCTTTTTATTGTGTTAATAAGAAATATATTGACTGTCTCCAGTTAGTCCAGAATACTGCTGCAAGGCCTGTAATCAAACACGCAAGAGATTGCTGCAGTTTGAATCCCTTTACCTTTACATTGGCTACTGGTGCATTTTAGAATTGATTTCAAAGTTTTAGTCGTCACTATTAGAGCCCTCTGCGGTAACGCCCCTGTTTATATTTCTGACCTCACACCTCTTGTTGCAGCCTGAGATCTTCCAGTCAGGGCTGTCAATGGTTCCATGAACACATTGTAAGACCAGAGAAGATAAATCCTTTAGGGTCCTTGCTCCCAGAAAGTGGAAGGCGTTGGCTTCATCTTTGCACTGTCTAGATTCTGTTCGGTTTATTTATTTATTTTTAAGAAGCACTGGTTTATACAGACTGGTTTTTAACTAGTTTTATGCTTTAAGAAATTTCATGTATGCTGTTATTTTTTCGTTTATGGTTTTATCATCTGTGTTTTTTATTGCTTGTATTAATTATAAAGCACTTAGTGGTTTTTACAAGGTGCTGTATAAATAAAATTAACTTATTTACACGTGTCAGGCTTGAAAGATTAAAGATCTGTAGATTAATCTATTATATTATATTAATTATATAGTTAGAAGTTATTTTAATTTATTTTCAGAGATCAGCGGCTATGAAATACATAACATAGCATGTTGTCCTAATCGCAGCTCTCCGTTTTTCTTTTATTTCCTGGAGTCAAGATCGGTGCATGTTATTTAAATCCACTTTCAATATATATTTTCACACAGCTGGGAGTGGCATTTATAGTCTTTTAAGCATAACCGCTGTGAAACAGTCTGAGAAAAATGTTGTATTACTCTGATTTCAGTGTTTAATCTCATCCACATTGTTGTGTTGGCCAGAGATCTGTGTCCCTAGACTGCAGCAGCTCTCCTGGCGGATGAAGAGCCGCTCAGCGTCTAGGATCATAATCTATGTAAACAACCTGGCATACACTGTAGTTTAAATTGACAGTAATGCCACACCAGAAACCAGATCTCCCAAGAGCTTTGGAGAGGGACTGTGTCTCTTGACCCAACCACCAATCGCCATGCCACTCTTCATCAATCAGTGTTCTGGAAGCTCCGATTGATCTTGACTATTTATGCTTGCAGGCTGACTTTAGAGCCCGGTATAACCAATAATTTAGATAACATGGGTAGATGTTTTTATATCTGCTTTCTTCTTTGTGTCCTGTAGCAAAAGAAGAAAAGCCCCAATCTTTAGGTCCTGTGGCCCTTGCAGCTGTGATTGCTTGCCCAGTGTGTGTGCTCTGTCTGCTGCTGGTTTTGGCATTCTACATTTGCCACTACCAAAGAGGTCTCGGCGCCGGAGGGGCAGGGGCCCTGCACCACCGTGTGCCAAATGAGGAGGACCCAACCATGGACCACCCCTTTATCACTGTTGGAACAACCCTTAAAGACCTCATCTATGACATGACCACCTCAGGCTCTGGATCAGGTATTGTTCAGTTTTCTTACCATTATTTTTTTTGTTTTATTGAATAGTTAAAAAAGTCAGAGAATTTGCACTAAAATCTAAAGCTGGAGGGAAATCCTTTTGTTAATGGTTATTAGTTTTACCTGTTATCTCTTATGTTTGTTGAATAACCTATTTGGAGGCCTTCAAATTTGGACAAAAACTGTGCAGTCCTTGAAAGGGGAAGTAAAATGTTCATATCTTTAAGGGTTTCAGAAATGGGAGTGTCAAAATGGCCCCCAGCCTTTCTCTGCTTTCATATGCAGATGTAAAACTGGGTCCCCATGTTTACAAAACCTTTCTGTTTACAGACTGAGAAATCAGAGCACCGCTGTTGGGCAACTGTGCTTGGTTTAACTGTTAGCTGTCATCTGCAATTATAATCAGCAATTAATTTTTAACAAAACTACTAATAAAGTTAGATTATTACATGTTTCTGTCAGACAAGGAATTAAGACCCTCCCTGAATCCGGAATCATTAGCCAAACAACATTCGGTCTGTCAGGTATTGTCCTGTTAATCCCAGCCAAATGCAGCTGCATGATAGGACAGTAGGTGAAAGAAGAGATCCGAGCACTCCTGTTCAAAATAGCAGCAACCGTAACCTACGCCGAATAAGCACAAACAACATCTCTCATATATATATGTGAGAACTTATTACCAAAATACTTCAACCTTACAGTAAAAATATCTGGTGCTGTTTCGCATTCAGCTCTAAGATCTAACAGGACAAGTACAGACTAAAATCTGTAATTAATCTGAGGCCATGGGAACATCGTTCGTGACCTTTACCAGAGCTGTTTTAGTGCTAAAATAAGCTCTGAAACCTCACTGAAACTCTTCAAACAGATCATTGCTGTGTAACTGTTTTCTTGAGAATTTTAAATGAGAAAAGATTGGATTTAGGCCTGTAAATTATTAGGTTATTTTGATCGACAGCAGATTCCCTAAGTTAAGGCTTAATTAACTGGAAGATGGCTGTGTGCATGAGTGCTGCGGCTTGTAGTTGCTCTCCATGTGTGATACTGTTTGTGTGCCTGGAGCCTTGTTATAGTTGTGTTTACAGTCGACAAGAGCTGATTAACTATGGACTACAGTGGAACGTGGCTAAATCTGAGGCTTTTCAGTGGACTCACAACGTTCCTGCTGATGTTGCACAATCGCTGGATTGTTGTCGGTTCCACCATGCAACACAGACAGGGGAAACATCATGCTGTTCAAAACGTATCTGAAACATTATCCATTATTAATTAACTACATTACTGTCATTTAAATGCAACATACACACGTGGACAAAATTGTTGGTACCCCTCAGTTAATGAAAGAAAAACCCACAAAGGTCACAGAAATAACTTGAATCTGACAAAGGTAATAATGAATACAAATTCTATGAAAATGAACAAATGAAAGTCGGACATTGCTTTTCAAACATGCTTCAACAGAATTATTTAAAAAATAAACTCATGAAACAGGCCTGAACCAAAATTATGGTACCCCTGAAAATAGTGTGACCAAAGGGACATGTTAAATCAAGGTGTGTCCATTAATTAGCATCACAGGTGTCTACAATCCTGTAATCGGTCAGTGGGTCTATATATAGGGCTACAGGTATTCACTGTGCTGTTTGGTGACATGGTGTGTACCACACTCAACATGGACCAGAGGAAGAGAAGGAAAGAGTTGTCTCAGGAGATTAGAAAGAAAATTATAAACAAGCATGTTAAAAGGTCAAGGTTATAAGATCATCTCCAAGCAGCTTCATGTTCCTGTGACTACAGTTGGACATATTTTTCAGAAATGTAAGATCCATGGGACTGTAGCCAACCTCCCTGGATGTGGCCGCAGAAGGAAAATTGATGACGAAACCAATAGATGGATAATACGAACAGTAACAAAAGAACCCAGAAAAACTTCTAAAGAGATTAAAGGTGAACTTCAAGCTCAAGGAACATCCGTGTCAGATCGCACCATCCGACGTTGTTTGAGGCAAAGTGGACTTAATGGGAGACGACCAAGGAGAACACCATTGTTGAAAACAAATCATAAAAAAGCCAGACTGGAATTTGCCAAACTACATGTTGNACTTAATGGGAGACTACCAAGGAGAACACCATTGTTGAAAACAAATCATAAAAAAGCCAGACTGGAATTTGCCAAACTACATGTTGACAAGCCACAAAGCTTCTGGGAGAATGTCCTTTGGACAGATGAAAAATTGAACTTTTTGGCAAGGCACATCAGCTCTATGTTTGCAGATGGAAAAATGAAGCATATGGAGAAAAGAACGCTGTCCCTACTGTGAAACATGGAGGAGGCTCTGTTATGTTCTGGGGCTGCTTTGCTGCATCTGGCACAGGGTGTCTTGAATCTGTGCAGGTATAATGAAATCTCAA
>JAHUTJ010016787.1:19938-36317 GCA_036250325.1 Characodon lateralis
GCCCAATGTCAGAAAGCTTGGTCTCAGATGCAGATCATGGGATAATGACCCAAAACACACAGCTAAAAACACCCAAGAATGGCTAAGAGGAAAACATTGGACTATTCTGAAGTGGCCTTCTATGAGTCCTGACCTAAATCCTATTGAGCATCTTTGGAAGAAGCTGAAACATGCCGTCTGGAAAAGGCTCCCTTCAAACCTGAGACAACTGGAGCAGTTAGCTCATGAGGACGGGGCCAGAATACCTGCTGAGAGGAGCAGAAGTCTCATTGACAGTTATAGGAATCTTATGATTGCAGTGATTCCCTCAAAAGGTTGTGCAACAAAATATTAAGTTAAGGGTACCATCATGTTTGTCCAGGCCTGTTTCATGAGTTTATTTTTTTAAATAATTCTGTTGAAGCATGTTTGAAAAACAATGTCTGACTTTCATTTGTTCATTTTCATAGAATTTGTATTCATTATTACCTTTGTCAGATTCAAGTTATTTCTGTGACCATTGTGGATTTTTCTTTCATTAACCAAGGGGTACCAACAATTTTGTCCACGTGTGTATGTCTGCTCCAAGTTCCTTGGAGGCCTAAGAAAGCATTTGCGAGAGGTACATTGGTTGACCTGGCTGGAACAAGACGGACCGGAATGGAACAGAAAATCAGAGTTGTTCCGTAATTTGGCGGAGAAGGACGGAGAGCGGGTCCGTTGACGGTGACATTCGGAGACGTCACGGAGAATGTGGAACCGTTCTCATTAATTAACATAACAATGGAGTTGCTCCGTCGGTTGGAACAGAGCAGAAACTGAGGATGTGGACTTATTTCGCCTCCCTCTACGAACAACTGTAGCAGCTTCGTAGGCAGGAAGGAGCCAATGATGTTGGTTTTTCATAATAAAGTAAATTTTAAGGTTTCATGATATTTCAATTTTATCTCTGATTATGGTTAGTATAAGTGCGTAAATACAAATTAACATGACAACCACGAGCAGGATTTAGAAGTCTAAACAAGACTTAGAAGTATTTTCCAAAGAGAAGGTGAGCCTTATGGATATTTTATGTCTGATGGAATCCTGTAAAATCATGCACCTGGCCAGCCTCTTTCTAACCTCTTTGTAATTTGGTGACAGTAATTTGAAAATGAGAGCAAATGTTTGTCCAATGAAGCCCTATATTTTTTAAATATAAAATGGCTGGCACTGCATGTCACAGCAATCATAGCCAATCATAGCGCCCCAAGCACAAATACTTCTTTTAAAAAGTATACTCAGTTTGAAATGGGCTTCTTCAGCACAGCTGTTACATAAAAACGTAGTTAAACTGCACACAGTAACGGCATGAAATTATATTTTCAAATTTATTGACATTTATTGATGCCTTAATGGAACAAACCATAGAGAAAATAGTAAAAACAACATTTATTGGAATTTAATGTTGGCAGGAAAAAAGATTGTGCATGATAAACAATACAATAAATGGCCAGCCCTGGTGCTGGGGCTTGCTGATGATTCATTATGTGGGGTTAAAAGCTCCTGGTTACTCTTACCCCTCTTAATGATGAATATGTCTGGAATCATGCTTACTTTTTGAAAATAAGAAGTACAAAATAACATGTCATATTGCAGTAATAATACTGTATGATAAGACCTGTAAAGGATCAAATGAGTTTTACATAATGAATATCCCAATCTGATCCTGAGTTGCATCTTATGGTCCTGTTTAAGGCATTTTTTTTAAATGATTGGTATCTGATTTTCTGACTAAAATCAACCTCCTATACCTGTCTGTGTACTTTCTGATTTTGTCAGAGAAGCCTATCACAGCCTAGTTTTATATGCAGACCTCACAAAACTGTACAACAGTGAACATGGTTTGTATGGATTCTTGACATCCTTGAACATTTTAGCAAGGTGTTTTCAAGGTCTGGAAAGTGCTTGATATTCTAATTTCACAGTTTTGTAATAAAGAGCGCTCTAAAATTTTGATTAAAACCTTGTTTTGATATTTTTATGTTAAAAGCACAAAATAGAAAGCGATCATTTTGCCTTTAATGAAGTCTCACAAAGCCTTGTTGCCGCTCAGATGGGACTTGCTCTATTTTGTAATACCGATGTGTGATCAGTAGAGATCACTTGATAAAAAGACCAGCCGCTGGACCGACGGTGTCCCGTGGCTATGAAGCCGACCTACTTTGAGCACGTAGCTGTGTGTCTTGGTAGTCGCGCATGTCTTCGGTGAGCGGGAGAAAATGGCGTGCCAGCACTAGTAAAGGTGGTTAGCTAATGGTTTAATTACGTAAATCGTAGCGGTGGTCTGGCATTGTTCCATCATACGTGCTGAGTCTCTGATGTCTTTTGGGCTCCTTCTGCCTATATGTCCATTTCATAATAATACTAGAACTTGTGGAATTTGAATCAGTTGCAGAGTATTTTAGGTTGTTGATAGTCTAGCCTCACACAGGGAACGCTGCGTGTGCCGTGGTTATAAAGCTCAGTGAAGATACAGACTGCTCTGAAGTTTGGTGCTGGAAAAGTTTGAAAATGTACCTTAAAAATGCTTGGAAAGTAGTGTGGGAAAAGTGTACGAACCCTGAGGGAAAGAGAGAATGTATAGGCCAGTACGCCTTCCTTTCTTTGTGATGTCATCTGCTTTGAGCACTCTGCTCTTACAGTTGTCAGTGCAAGAAAAGCTGCACATAGAGCAGCTGAAACACTATAATCAAAGCAAAATCATGTGTTTTATGAAGCAGAAAAGCAACCTTTTCTTTAAGTTCACACACCATTACCTGCATCAAATAGGTCTGAGCGAAATCATCAATGAGTCATTTTAAAACCGGGGGGCAGCAAGCTAACATTATTCTAGCGCTTTAGCAAACATGAAAACACGATCAGAATGAGCAAAACATGAGCTTGGTAAACACTGTAGATGTGTGTGCGTGTGTTTTAGACAAATGTCATAAACTCCTGATTAGACAAACTACCTGTTTGAATAATAATTTTATTATTTTATTTTTATTTAATGAGTTTTCATGCCTATACATGAACTGAGAACTTAACTGAGACAGTATAGGAAAAAGCCTAATCTTAATAGGTTGTTAATATTTTGTGCAGCACTAAGTGCATGCACATACCGCAGCACACATCTTAAAGCAGAGTTGGGGGACACTACATCAGACCAAAGATTGTATATTCACCAGACCCAACACCAGCTTTTATTTTCAGCGCCAAATTAACACGTCTTCATGAGAATGCTTCCAATTTGCATTTGCATTCACAATTCCACCATATTGCAGTGTGTGTGTGTGTGTGTGTGTACTTGTACTTGTTGCTGAGTGAGAACCAATTTTCGTATTTTTATCGCAAAGTGAGGACATTTTGACAAAGTGAGGACATTTTCCTGGTCCTCACTTTTCCAAATTCCGTTCTTGGGACAGGGGTTCGGTTTAGGACTAGGGTATGAATTGAGTTATTGTTAGGGTTAGGGTTAGTGTGAGGGTCAGGGTTAGGCACCAAAAATCAAGGAAAATGAATGGAAGTCAATGGAAGTAACTGAAAAGTCCTCATAAAAATAGTAACGGGTGTGTGTGTTTGTGTGTGTGTTGGCAGAATTCCTTGGGTTGTAGTAATTACAGTGCTGACTCAGAGTGTGTTGTGCCAATTGAAAGCAGACCACTTGTCTTGGTTTCCTTGTCAGCTGTTTTCCAGAGAAGTGAAATATCTCTTCAGTTAGAGATCAACTACCTGTTGGTGGTTCTTCAAAATTAGATCCATGAGGCAAGCCTCCCCAAAAGAGACCATGCCAAATATCAGCCACCTTATAGCACCAAAAGGATATTCTGACATGTTATTTTAACAGCTTTATTATTAGAAAAAGTAAGAACAGCTCTGAAAATATCTTTTTCAGCCTTGCTGCCCTGAGTGGTCATCAGCTAGCCATTGTAGGTGACATCTGTGTGTATGAGATCAGCAGTCATTGTAAAGCAGGAATTTGCAATTTTAAAACAAACAGATTTTTGCAGTTTTATATTTTAAACTGTCTTCGATGTCCAAAGATCTACCAAGATTCCCAAATACTAAAATTCAAAACAGAAACTTTGCAGTCATCTGAGCCTTCCTGTCATCTGTTAAAAGTCTTGCTCTCTCACGCTCTCTGCAGCTTATATGAATCACAGATATCGCTGCTTCCTTTTAAATAGCTTCTTATCTTGTTTATTGCTTTCTTAGATTTTTTTTAAAGACCACACTAATGCTTAGTGAGTTTGGTGTGATGCATTCACTGATCAAACAAAAAAAAGCACAAAAATGAAAAAAGGCTAATGAATACATTTTATAATTTTCATCCAGACGGTCAACAGTGAGGGCCAAGGAAGCTAAACAATCGTCAGATCATTTCTGGGTGCATCTATTGTAGTGTTTCCTTGTTAACATCATTTTGTGCCACACAAGTAGCTTTTTGTAGGCACTGTGTTCAGAAGATGCAGCACCCTCCACAAGCTGCTGTGGTGGTGCCAAACTACAAACAAAAGTGGTCAGTCACAGATTAAAATGCTGACTTGTAATTATTCCAGCGGTTATGTTCTAATGGAAAGCCAGGCTCAAACCCAGGGACATGTGCCGCTAAAGTGCAGTTCCCTGTCAGTTGTTTGTGACCACTGGGCACATGTAATA
Organism: Characodon lateralis; assembly: GCA_036250325.1. Taxonomy (NCBI): domain Eukaryota; kingdom Metazoa; phylum Chordata; class Actinopteri; order Cyprinodontiformes; family Goodeidae; genus Characodon; species Characodon lateralis. The sequence goes on from JAHUTJ010016787.1 coordinate 24,598, forward strand.
GCTTGTTCTTTTCAGAGATCTGTTGCACATTATCAGTGTGAAGCGGTGTGCGTCATTTAAGCCAATCTGTTCTGTTCTGAAAGAGTCCTTTTCAAAATTTCACATACAGCTTGTCAGTGCTCAACACCACAACACTGCAGCTGCATGTGGGATCATCTCCTGATCTGCTGTACATCAGGATGTCAGCTAATGAAATGATAACACTCGAGGACGTTGCAGAGGATCTCGAAACCTGTACTGTAGTATTATGTGTGACTGTAGTATCTTTGCTCTGCAGCTGAGTGAGATTGTTGAATACTGGAGCATACTTTGCCTGACAGCCTACTGAGGGGATTCTCTAATGCAGAGAACATATTGGAGTGCTGGAATGTATCTGTCAACCCTACTACAAGGGCGAAGCCTTCAGTGCAGATTACACAGCCTCTCTGCAGGGTTGGGACACAGCTGTTGCCCCAGTTGCCTGCAGTTCTTGTCCTGTTCCTCTCTTGAGGGCTGTTTTTTTCCCTCAGCTGACAGTATTTGTATAGTTCTGTCATCCCAACCTCCTTTTGTGGCAGCTTTAGGTTTTTGGGGTGAAGAGGTATTACTTAAGCTTTAAATGCTTCTATTTTGCCTATAGGGTCAGTCATGATTTCAGTTAGAGGTAACAAGATCTTGCCTCTATTCTTATTTTGTAGTGGCTTACGTAAATGTAGAAGAAAAGTGTCACTTTGAATTGAGGAGGTGAAGTTGAAGTACTTACTTCACCTAAGTAAATGCCGACGAAACAGATACTGATCTTGACCAGAATTATGTCTATACAGTAAATCGTAAGTGTATCTGACCCTACAATACTAGTTTTTTTGAAAAACTGCTTGGACTGCTATAAATATGAGTTAGTCAATGAATTGGACAGTAATTAAAATCTGCTAATAAGAAGGTCCTGGGTTCGACTCCCGGCCGGGGGTCTTTCTGCATGGAGTTTGCATGTTCTCCCAGCCTCTAAATTGCCCTTAGTGGATGGGTGTGTGCATGGTTGTTTGTACTGTGTTGTCCTGCGATGGACTGGCGACCTGTCCAGGGTGTACCCTGCCTCTGGCCCGTAGACCCCTGGAGACAGGTACCAGCTATCCTGCGACCCTGCGTGGAAGAAGTGGGTATAGAAAATGGATTGATGGTTCTGACTGGGTGTTACCAGGTTAGATCTAAAACAAAATCGGAAATCAGCATCAGCCAGTCAAAGCTAGACTAGTGCATCTCTGATATAATGTAATTGTACATGTATTATGCATCAGGTGGGCTCTATGCCAAGAATGTATTTGGTGTAGCTTTAGCAAGGCATTAGGATCCTTTGCTGGCCATTAAAACAATTTATTGCCTTGCAATAAATATCATTCATATCATAGCTGCAAAATCACCTCATAAACGACTACTTGGGGGGGGAATCTTTGCTAAAGTTTCACTCCTCTTGATGCCTACACCTGATCTCTTTTATACATCTAAGATTCCAGAGCTACAAGAGAGTGAATGAAACATTATGATGAAGGAAAAGAAAGAAAAGAGAGGGAAATGTGTTCAGGTGCTTGTCTTTCTAATATTGTGCAGTGCTAATCTTGATCCAATACAGCATCTGTGGGATGAGCTGTATAACATGTTTGTGCAGGACTTAAAGGATCTGCTGCTAACCTCTTGGTCCCATATAGCACAGCACGCCGTCAGGGATCTAGTGGCATCCAGAACACAACCCACTGTTAGGGTTGGGTAGTCATAAAGTTATGCCTGATCAGTGTATATTCTTCCTTACATAAAACCTTACCAGGACTATTCTCCTGTTTATAATAAATGTAGAAACTATATTTCATCCGATAAATAGTTATGAAGCATCTAAGTAGCTAACTACACTGTGAGGAGAGCAACAGTAAAAAGGATCAGTTTGGATATAAGAAGCAGAAACAAGTCATTTTTACTTAAAAACAGGACGTTTTTTCATTATTTCTGGCAGCACAGTAATTAAGTGGTGGTGCTTTTCCTCTGATGCTGAGTCATCTGGCTGTCCACAACAAACACTCTGCTTAATGCTCTTCTCATACTGTTTCTTTCTTGCCTTTTTCTCCTCTGTGTTCTCACAAGGCCTGCCGCTGCTGGTCCAGAGGACCATTGCCAGAACCATTATCCTCCAGGAGAGCATTGGGAAGGGGCGTTTTGGCGAGGTGTGGCGGGGTAAATGGCGCGGTGAGGAGGTTGCAGTGAAGATCTTTTCGTCCAGAGAAGAACGCTCTTGGTTCCGTGAGGCAGAGATCTACCAGACCGTGATGCTGAGACATGAGAATATTCTGGGCTTTATTGCTGCAGACAACAAAGGTGAGAAGGAGGAAGATGAGGCTTTACAATCTTTCTGGGGAAAGAATATCAAGAACGGAATCAAAGTATGAAGAAAATGAAGTAGTTTATTGTTAATTGAAGATGGATTCAGAGAATTGAAACCAATTAAAGTTTAACAATGTACACTGTAAATGAGACGCATCTTCTCTATACATTAGTGTGGGTGGCTTTTATTACCAGTTAATCTTTATCTCTCAAATCAGAAAAGCAGCTCTCACACTGAAGGTGTATTGATTAGAGAACCGACTGTGTGGGAGTGTTTTAGTGAAAGCCACATACTGTATGATCACATTCTCTAACTGCACCTGCAACACTTGAACATACAGAAATACATATGAAAATAGTTTTGACAAATAGGAGGCCGTGCAAGATGATATCATATGTTGCAGTAATGGGGCCATTACTTTTTAATGTGTGTAATGGACGACCTGTAAGGATTTAGTTAAATTAATTATTTTTTTAAGCATCATCTAAATGTAATCACATGGAACTCAATGATTTTAATGTTTAATATTTACTCGTTCAATAGTCATTTAATTCTCTAATGTTGCAATAATAGTGCAAGTTGAGGTCAACATATGTATTTCTCACCTTTCACTTCCTCACATACTTTGTGGTTTTGTTTGAGAAAGATTTATTTCAGTCCAGTTTTATCCAATTGTGGTCCCGAAGAGCTCATGTCCTACATGTTTCACGTGTTCCCTGCTTCAACGCTGCTCGTTCAGATGGCCATTAATTTAGTACAACCAACAGAAAAGAACGATTTCCAATTCCATTCCATTTCTCTCTCCACCCCACCCCCAGGGCTGGGATTGGAAAGCACACTTTATTACCTGTTTGGCCATGATATTTCTACGGTCATGAGTCCAAACTTAGCATACCATTGTAATACTCAAACAGTCTTCATGCATGAAATGCCCACACACGACAGACAGCATCCAAGATGCTAAATATCCAATAGCACAGATGTGAAACAAAAGAGTGAGCAAAATGTGGTTTTATTGCAATTGATATAGCAATATTTATCAATAATTTGCCATTGCGATGTTTTTAATAACATTTACAACCTGTGTAAAAAAAAAAAAAAGAGAAGTAAATCTGTTGGTCGATGGCACTGAGCAGGCGTGTGTGCTTTAATCCATCATGTGTGTTTCTGTGTTTTGCAGATAACGGAACGTGGACTCAGCTCTGGCTTGTTTCAGACTACCATGAACATGGCTCCCTGTTTGACTACCTGAACCGCTACACGGTCACTGTGGAGGGCATGATCAAACTGTCGCTGTCCACCGCCAGCGGCCTGGCCCACCTTCATATGGAGATCGTAGGCACACAAGGTAAACACTGCAACTTGATGTTCACTACACAGCAGCGTCAGCTGCACTCTTGAGATGTTTGTTCAAACATAAATAAACACTTACATGTTTAACAAATGGCATAAAATCTCTAGAATTGCAATAGTGTTGCTAATTCATCCTTGTAATTGTTTTAAATTCTCTAGGTTAAGAGTGCTTTTGACCTAAACTTTTAACTAACCCATCTATTTAATTAACAGTTAGACTCAGTCTTGTGCTGACCACGTTTCTAAGGAGTTTGTTTATAGAATGGACTTTTAGCTATTCCTCTAGTCATCCTTGTTGGAAGTCATTTCTTGACTTTATAACTCTGTGTACAGGAAAGCCAGCAATTGCGCACAGAGACCTAAAGTCCAAGAACATTTTGGTAAAGAAGAATGGGACCTGCTGCATCGCTGACTTGGGTCTGGCTGTTCGGCACGACTCTGCCACTGACACCATCGACATTGCGCCAAACCACAGAGTGGGAACCAAAAGGTACGAGTTTCTAATAGCAGGAGCCTTTAGAAGCCGCTGGGTTTACTGCTGGGTTTCATTGTTTCAAGCTAATATTTATGTAACCTTGAGTCTTTGCAGCCTGATTCCAGTGTTAGAATTACTTTATGAACAGCATTCAAAACAAACTGGCTAGGGTTTGTAATTTACTCAGTTGGGAATCAATTTTTCCTGAATATAAAGGTGAGAATTCAGGAGAATTTATTGACAAATATTTCAGTTAGAGGTGTAACTAGATCCCGCGACAGTGATATTTGTCGGTATTGGGTACGTATCACCTAGCGTTGTCTTGTTTTAGTTCAAGCTAATATGAGCTCTGGATATGAGGGCTTGAACACCCTCTTGTTTCTACAATGGCGCTTCAAAGATTTTTTTTTTTAACACCCCTTTTAAAATGCCAGGTTGCTGTGATTAAAAAAAATTTATTATTGTAAATCATATCGACCTTTATTCTCATATATTGTGAATTTGATTTTGTACAACTCAAAAAAATAAACCAGCTCTCTGTTTATAAAGATAAAAAGATGTGCAGTAACCTGATTACGATAGTGCATTTACCTTAACCTAATATTTCTTTGAGCAACCTTTTCATTCAGTTTCATAATTCAGTCTATCAGCATCACACATCTTGACTTGGTTGAGCACAGTGTACCCCGCCTCCCGCCAATAGACTGCTGGAGATAGGCACCAGCTTCCCCCCGACCCACTATGGAAGAAGCGGTAGAAAATGACTGACTGACATCCCAGCCTTGGCCTTGATGATCCAGTGCTGAGAGGAGCTAGAGGTGGGATCATTGGGAACAGCAGTCAATCAAAACATTGTGCTGCCATGTTTGAAACTCTACAACAGGTGTGTCCAGGACATTTGTGGCCCGGGAACGAAATTGGCTGGCCTTTGATCACAATTCAAGAATGGCCTAAATTTGGTTTGCCAGCTCAGGGGGTTGATGCAGAAACACATTTAAAAAATGTTAGGGTGCAATTTTCCCTGATTCAAGGCCTTTCAAAAAAAGATACAGACAAATTAAAATGTCCCAAAAATGGAAAATGTAAGGTGCAACACATAGTATTCATCTTTTATCAACCATGTTTTTGCTTTTCATTGATTTAACAGGAAAAAGGAATACAAACATCCAATAGCTTTTACAAAATAATAGCCTTGGTCACGCCAATGTTATTACACTTGGCGAAGTAAAGGAAAAGCAAGCCATATCTCCTTGTTGGTGCAAAGACACAAAAACGGTTGATCTATAAAAAGATGATCAACCCCAAGATTAAGGATTAAGGGTGCGTTTTTTTTAAACCCGGCAAACCTGTGAGAACTTTATCATGTTTCAGATTTACAGTGATTTACTGATCCCCTTTCTACAGAAAGCAGACTACTTTGTTTCATTAAAATATTGTGTGTTTAGTTTAAGGTTGAGTAGGTAAAAATCTGTTATTGAAATTTTAGTAAAAGAAAAGCAAATCTAACTTTTGTGGTCCCTCGGAACTTGATATTTTTTGCCCAATGACCAAATGTTTGGAGAGCACTGCTCTAAAGTTTAGTTTTGGTTTTGACCAGTCAAATTTCTAACAGAACCAGTAAAAAACACATTAGAACAACACAAGCTGACCTTGCTTATCTTCCTGTAGTTAATGTTAAAATCAGACCTCACAGATGAATCAATGGATGCTTCTGACTTGAGATTTAATATACTCAGATGGAGTTAATGTTTGTTGTAACTTTGTTTTTGGTTTTTAAAACTCAAACAGTGAACAATGTGGGATACGTTCTTGATGGATCTACCAGATGTCTCACGTAGCCCATTAGTTTAGGCAGTGGATCTGTCTGCTTTCATCTCCTTGTTATTGGTTTCTTGCCTGCAGCAATTTGCAGAATCATAATTCTAATCGTAATAGGTATGTTCCAAGATTGCAACTGCACAAGCGCAGGTCCACTGGGCCAGGACCAGAGGCCAGAGTTCGACTCGTAGAGCAAAGAATACAGAGACAGACACTTTTGTATTTAGTTTAAGGTGGTTCCATATATATTGAAGTGTAAACGGACAACAACATGGAACAAACATAGAATACTAGAGAATAGTCATTCGTAATACAGTCAATTGCAATTCAAGAACATGCATGCAAAATATTCCTTAACTATATTGTTGGAGTTCATTAAAGAAAATTGTTCAAGTGTTTGTGATTGGAAAAAAATGAGCAATGTGAGTGGACGTGGGAAGGGCTTGCTGAGTAGCAAGATTGCAAGGGCAGAGGTTTAATAATGGCTGCAAGAGCCTCCTACCAGCCTGACATAAGTAGAAGGGGTCCAGGTGAAACCTCCAAAGTATTAAATGCTGTTTATAAAGGTCTTAAATCTTTTTTTGTCCTTTTCACAGGAGAAGGCAAATTTAGCATTTTGTGTTTATGATTTTTTTTTTTTTTTGGGACCTACAGACCTACTCAAGTTAATATTTTGTACTCAAATGTCTGGAATGTTATAAAATCTTAGCAATTTGAGCCTGCAGGTTTTATAATGAAAACTGTAGGAACCCAGTTGATCCCTATCTTGCTTGTTCTCTGAATGTCTCCCTCAGAAAAGAGGGAGCTGTTAGAAACAGTTTTCAGTTTTATATCCTCCATTTATTATCTTTTATTTATGAAAGCTTGTCTGTTTATGTGTGATGACAGAATAAATAAGTGACTGTATAATGCTAATGATATAGGCGTTATATGATAAGGCATACAGTTCAGACAAGATGTCTGAATTTTAATACACACATGCAAAGAAATCAGAGCAAACTAGTTAGACATCACATGAAGAAAACAATGCAAATAGCCATAGAAAACAGCTGAAATCAGTCAGTATTTAGAAAGCATTCCCGCTAATATCTGCAAATCAATATCAGCTGGATTCATTTTAACCGATGGTTTATAGGTTTCTTGCTACCAAAGAATTGCAGAGTGGTATGACTGGTAAAAACAAAAGCATCTTCACAAAAAAGCCTTGCTGTTGCAAAACATACTAATGAGAAAGGCTACAGTTGCATTTCTAAACTTCTGCGTTGGAGTCCAATAGCATTTCTGCATACACAAGATTAGAAAAGACTCCACAAGCCTGTTGCTGCAGAAGATTTGGACAAGCTTGTGAACTACACCTAAGCTTGTCTCCATGAGGACAGGGCTTGTCAGTTGTCAGGTTGACAGTAACATTTTTTACAAATTCCACAAGACTTTCTGTTAGACAACCAAAATGAATGTTGTTTATTGCAAGCTGACCTAACAAATGTTAAGTGTCTTTAAAAAGGTAGTCAATAAAAGGAAAGCATGATGGATGTAAAAAAGCCTTTGGGTCATCAGGCTGAAGGAGAAAATGAAGAAGAAAGCTGCCCAGACAAAAACCTTTAGACAAAGTAACATTACCTAGTCTCTTACATGAGAAATGATGCTTACATTGTGGGTCGTTCCATGGAACACATGACTAGTCATTGTAGAGTGGTGTCCACAATTATTTTTCACAAAAGCTGTCAGACTAAAGCAAAAGTAAATGGGAAATGGTTTCCCTTTTATGATTCTGAGGCTGAGAGTGAAAATGGCATCAAAGGTGTTTAGCTCGTAGCCAACAGTCACTGTAGGGGTTTCTTTCACATTTTGGGACATAGGTCGTAACAAAATTTAGTCCAAAACTGGGTAAAGTTTAAGAGTTAATCAGAAATGAATCATTTTGTTCATGTTTGTGGTTGCTTGGTTGTGAATATTCTCATTCATTTGAACAAACAGCCAACATCATAAAACATACTGAAATATTCTGAATTTATTTTGGTCAAAAACATTTGCCATCTCTGCCACAGTTTTCCGCAGCACATAATGACCCATGAGGAGCAGACCAGTTTATGTTACAGAACAGGAGCTAACTACATCATGTGGCTACATTTGATGCTCTGAGATCTAGAGAAAGCTCCTCTAAAGGGGTGATAACCGATATCCAAATTTCTAAATAAATGTTTAACTCCAAATATGGAAATTCCATAAAAAGATCATAGATAATTCGATGAATCTGCAAATCTTGTTTATTCATGTTCTTCTTAGATAATAGTTACAATATGATCATAATTTAACTTACCTTTATTCTGCAATATATCTGTTTATAGAGGTTTCATATCTTAGATGGGTGATGTTGACCGTTTTATGCCTTTCTGTCTTGGTCCCTTCATATCAGAGTTCCTTGTGTACAGAATGTAGCCGTTTGAAACAGGATATGATTTCAGGTACTAATAACTTTGAGAAAATGTGGATTTATTGCTAAACTATACACTATCTACCAGCAGAAGATCACTTTGTGACAATGTGACAATTATTTTGGATTGATCAGGGGTCTGAACTGGACTGCATTGCATCATAGCTAAAATTGAATTGAAGTGTTATTGTTTTTATGTTATTAGATTAATTATGAATTTCTGTATATAATTTTGATTTGTCTTAAAGTACCGTGTTACTATATAAATAAACTGAACTGAATTGCACACTAGAATAATTGCAAATGGGGTAAAATGCAAGATTTTCAGACAATAATATGCAATTAAATAAAATTAAATGTCGAACTTTTGACAAAATAAAATAGTAGAGATCTTTATTGTCATCGTACCGACAAACGTGCTATTTTTTAAATGAAATTAGTCTGCTTACTCGCTGAACTTGGTGAGAAAGTCTCTGATCCACCAAGAAGTGGCAGCGTGAAGGCCATTGTCCAATAGGTTTGCTGTCATTGGTGACTATTTATCTCTATAATTCATGAAAACAGATAAGACAAATTGCCTGTAGTGAAATGGTTAAATACACAGGTCCAAAATAGTTTGTGTATGGATGTGAAATGAAAGTAGAAAGTGGCAAAATAGCAACATGGTGAGAGGGTTCATCATTTTGGACAAACATTTCCTTAGCAGTTAAAGTTAGATATGTACCTGGTAAATTACACATCAAACATTGGCTAGGTGGATTTCACAGCCAGGTAATGCGTTATGGGGCATTAAATACCATCACATCACACATTAGGTGGTGTATGCTTATGAAATACAATTAGATTTTTTGTAACTTGATTCCATACTTAGGCATTTGTTTGGTAACACTCCATGTCGTTCCCTCTTAGGTACATGGCTCCAGAGGTGCTGGATGACTCCATAAACATGAAGCACTTTGAGTCGTTTAAGCGAGCTGATATCTATGCCATGGGCCTGGTCTTCTGGGAGATCGCCAGCCGCTGCTCTGTGGGAGGTGAGGACTACACAGAAAATTATCATGACAATTATAGGAAGAAACTGCATTTATTTTGACCTCATGTTTTTGCTTCTGTCAGGCATTCATGAGGACTACCAGCTGCCCTACTATGACCTCGTCCAGTCAGATCCATCAGTGGAGGAAATGAGGAAGGTGGTCTGCGAGCAGAAACTCCGACCAAATATTCCCAACCGCTGGCAAAGCTGCGAGGTAGGATAGATGATGTGGGATCTGAGCCTAAATCACTTCTTCCAAAATAAAACCAGAATTAGGACAACTAAAAGGCTAGAATCCAGTCTTTTTGCCTCCTTGGTTAAACTGAAAGCTGTGTATTGCCATAGAAACAAAGGGCAACATACTCTAATGAGCATTTCCAATACAGGGGAAAACGACAAGCATCACATTATAGAGTCCAAATGCTACAGTATTCAGGAAGCATAAGAAGAGATAGAGATTTGATTTCACCTTGTCGAAGTGTTATTTCAACAGCCCGATTCTACCAGAGTGGAGAGTTCATGTTGACCAACTCAGCTTTGACAGGCTGTTTCAGAGGCACTTTGACCTTGCTCAGTTTTCCTAGAAAAATGATCAAGCTGAGTAGGCTGAGGTAAAATATCTTTAGAAAACTTTTCAACTAAATTGCAAGCTCAGGTCAGGATTTTCCTGGACAAAGGATCAAAATCAGGTGGAAGGATTAAATGGTGTCTGCACACCAAGCTGCTGTTAGTTTGCCCCTTTCTTTATGTTCGCCATCATGTAGCTTTTACCAGCTTTAAGCTTGGACCATTTCATCATGCTGCAGTTTAGTTTTCTGTTAGCGGAGGAAACAGAAAAAATCACCCTCAGGTCATCTTTTTTCTCTGTCGGGTTCTGTTTAACTATAGCCAGTGTTTTTATGTAATTCGCCTTCAGTTGTGCAGTCAGTCTTCACCCTGTTTATCCTGACTTCTAAGTCCACCACAAAGGCCAAGCCCTCTTTGCTTTCAGGTTGGATCTGTCATCACTTTTTCTTTTGCAGGTTAACAAAGGAATGTCTGAGATCTGCTCATGTTTAAACATTAGTGATGCACAATGGACAGTGAACCGCCAGAAGGAATTTTGTCCACACAGGCAGACCAGTTTAGCAAGTAGTAGTTCTGTCACAATATACCTGCACAGTTCAGTGGATGTTTCGAGTTTATGTCAGCCAACTCAAAGTAGTGTATAACTGTGAAGTGGGTGATAAATTATGTATGGCCTTGAAACAGCCTTCACAACAGCAACTCTGAAAGTGTGATGTGAATATGTATTCAGCCTCTTTTAATGTAATATTCCTAAGTAAAATTAGCTTCCTTCAGAAGTCATGCTTTTTTGTTTTTATTGACTCCTTCTTTGGGGAATTTACTCTGTGTATAATTAATGTTGTTCTGTGAAGACCTCAGATGTTTTTTACAGAGCGTTAGTGAACAAACAGAATAATGAAGACCATGAAAGACAGCAAATAGGCCAGGAATAAAGTTGTGGAGAAGTTTAAAGGAGGGTTGGGTTTTAAAAATATCCCAAGCTTTGGACATTTCTCGGTCGGTATGTCAACCCATTCCTTCTTTTGCTGCTCTTAGTAAAGGGCTCTCTTCAATGGTCACTGGGTGGGAGAAGAAGAATATGCCAAAAGTGCAAACAAACTCATTTGAAAGAAAGCCACAAGACCTTTGTTTGCAGTTGACCACAAGCCATGTAGGGGGGGAGCAGCAAACATTTGGATGAGATGAGACCAAAGTGTAACTTTAGCCTACATGCAAAACTATATGTGGAGGAAAAGTAACTGTGTCAGCCTGTATACACAATTCCCATTGTGTATACAGCATGTTGTTGGCAGCATCATGCTGTGAGAAAGTTTTTCCTGGGATGGGAAGTGAAGCTGGTCACGTTGATGGGCAGATGGTTAGAGCTAAGGAAGGAAGAGCCTACCAAAAACTTGAGACTGTAATTCATTTCAGGATAGCAGCCGTAACTAAACAACTTGATCAAGGTATATTAATATGTTAAAATGACCCAGTCAATGTCTAGACCTAAATCCAATTAAGAATCTGTGGCAAGACTCATTCTGACTGAGCTCGAGTCTTTTTGCAAAAATGAATGTTCAAACATCTCACTTTCTACAGGTCCTTCTCAAAATATTAGCATATTGTGATAAAGTTCATTATTTTCCATAATGTCATGATGAAAATTTAACATTCATATATTTTAGATTCATTGCACACTAACTGAAATATTTCA